>KN482722.1:0-19160 GCA_000787095.1 Periophthalmodon schlosseri | reverse complement strand
AAGAGCATTTGATGAAATACAATATATACAAGTCAATACCATTGTCAATTTTCCATTCTGAAATAACCAGCTCTGAAGTACCATTTACTATATATCACTATATTACTATATTACTATATCACTCTATATATTTTCAGGTTTTTGAGAGTCCGTCACACGCTTGTTTTTGTGCCTTTGCTTGGAATGTTCCACAGTATGGCATTAAACATATCTAAGCAGGTGAAATCACGCTACCAGGTCAGTTTACAAGTCAGATGCATCTGTTTCTTTAGCAATAGAAAACATTTGTAATTGAATAGATGCAAAATATGTTGAATGCCATACTGTGGAACATTCCAAGCAAAGCAATAATATCTCCATGCAACAGGCAGCAGACCCCCCCACTAGAAAAGTTACGTAGTGCGTCTTTAACCTATAATCTTTCAACTATAAATTCACTGTCAGGATAAGACATTTGACTTTAAATCACTCAGAGCTTCCAATTGTTCCAAGTGAAATTTATTCATGTGATGTTTCAATAATATTTGATGTAATTTTTAGTTATCCTCATGTTCCCAAAACCATGTCACATTACCATCAAAACACTAAATAAATATAAATTGGATTGACATTCTGAAAACAAATTCAGTTACTTAAATGTAACACTGTATTTTATGTCACACATGACAATTTTTATTTTCATTTTTTTATTTTTAATTAGCTGCAGGTCTACACAAATGAAATAAAAACAAGCCTGTAGTCAAATGTTCTGTACTCACGATGGGTTCAGAAGAATGTTGTGTAGTTCTCGCTATGGCCAGATTAAAGGAGACATTCAAGCTTTCATGTTATAATGGTTTTCCTGTGTATTTGCTTTCTCAGTTTTATTCTGATTGATTCTTGCATGCCTGAGTAATCCTGTAATGTCCTGCATTTAAAGCTTCAGTACTTTTCAGTTTGCACCTATACCATTTATGCACAGCCACAGCGAAACAGTCTGTGCAATTATCTAATTTATACCCCCGATTTCAATTAGTTTTCTATTCAGTTACACAAATGTTATAGTTGAAAATTCTGTTAAGTACCCTCAGTTCAGAATATGTGGACTCGTTCAGCCACTCACATGGCTACTTTTATAATCTATAGGCTTTTAAACAAGTGAAGAGTTCCATAGCACAAACAGATATCTCAATTTTGAAGTGTTTTTCTTTTTGTTACCATGTTCTAGAGATAATAATGTAAAGTGGATTTTATCAAGAAGGGATGGGATAATGTTTTGATAGCAGTAAAATACATTTGGCTTTTGAAAATATTACTATACTAAGAGTAAACTACAAGCCTCCGATGACTTTTTCAAATGGCACTTATCTGTTTTTGCAAATGAACTCTTCAAGTGTCACAAAACATTGCTAATAAAATATATCGGCTCTACACTTTCTGTACAGTTTAATTTGACAGCATAGTAGTAATAGTTGTGATTTCACCAAAGATTTTTTTGTTTTTTTGCCATAATTGAGCAGACCTCCTTGTAATTCTTTGAAAAATGTATACTTTAAAAAAAAAAACAATAACTAATAAAAAATGTCCTACTTTGCAATGCCATATTTGCCACTTGAAGTTTTTTTTGTTCACGTGACAATAAAACAAATTCTCATTCTGAAATTGTTCATTATCATTCATGCTGTTTACGATGAACCAAATGTTATAGTTAAGTTACTAAATGCATGAAAAAGCATAACAGTCTTCTTTATCTCCGCTTGGCACAGAAGTTAGCATTAGTGATGTGATGTCCTGATTAACGCTGAATCAACACAAGAATCAACACAGAAGCAGAGGAGGCAACACGAGTGAGAGCTTTGTGCACAAAAAAACATATTTAACATCATAACAGCTAGTTTTTATTTATTATTATTGTAGTGCAACTATTTTATTTCGATTATGCATCATCTGAAAGGGTAAACACCCTCCCACTCTCAGTTTGAACTATTTTAAAACAGATCTGAGCCTTGATCATTTCTGTCTGTGATTAGTTTATTGATAAAATAAGTCCTCACATTGGCTTGTACTGTCATATAAATAGCCTAAATAGTAAAAGAGCCAGTCTTTTGAACGAATCTTGTAAAAGCGCCGTAAGTCCTGTCACTAGTTAGCACAGCAAGGTCTTGGGTTCTATTCCTACACCTTGTATTCTGTCAGCTTGAATGTTTCCTCTGTGTTCATTGCTGTCATATAAAAGGCATTTAAATCCCTACAAGATATGTTAAATTAAGATGTAAAAATATTCCCTTTATAATTTCTATCTGCAAATGGAAGCGCATTAGTCCTGAATCTGCAGCTGCCCGTCCATGGGAACGGATCTCTCCTTCACTGTGGTTCTCCTCGAGGTTTCTCTTTTTCCCACTGTTTTTTTTTTGTTTTTTCTTGCAAGAAGGAGGGTCTAAGGACAAGGGATTTTCTGAGACAGTTATCCATTTGCTTGTTTTCTGTTGATTAATTTGCTTGTCTGTTATTGACCAATGTCAGTTTCACAGTTGGATTTTCTAACTTTCTGTTCTGAATAATCCTAATTTCATAACTTCAATATAATTCACATTCTTGTGTTATCCTCTTCCCTCTGCTGTCTAAAGACATCTCTAATCAAAGTCAGTGGCTGAATCAAAATGGCCTCCAGCGGGTGAATGGTTGTCAGATAAAGTGTGTCTCTAATTAACTAACTGAGCTTACTCCGAGGGGGGTGTGCCCTGACACAAGATCTATTAGTTGTGTTGTTTTGTACCAACACTCATCATGTCTTGTCTTCTTCACCTCAAAGGCATAATATTCACAAATTTAAAAGAAAACTAAATAAACCGTCACAAAACAGAAATCCATGCTGTTTTAATCCTTAAGCATGTGACAGCATGCTGGGGTCATTTAGAAGTCACACTAAACCAGATATATAACGCTCTGACCACTTTGCATTCTCTTTAAAACACATTAGCATTTTTAGCCTCTGGCTGTGCAATAACCTAAACTTGAACACTTCTGCGTCTGATTACAATACATTTTCTCAGTGTCAGTTAAAGTTAAAATTTAAGAAGGTTATTTGCATGTTTTTGTTGCTGATATTAAATCATGTGATTTGCACTTGGATTAGGGTATGATTGGGTTACGGTTACTCCAGTTTCTAAAATAAGTTACCCTGGCTTGCCAATACTACACACTTTTTGCATATTACAAATGTGGTTGTAATTGGATTAGCAAAACAAATGATGGAGAAATAATTGTTTGGGTTTGTTCCATATGTTGAATTGAACCACGGTGGATCTCAGCTACAGTCTCAATTTATCAGTTCAACTCATTGTGGATGGAAGGGCATCTGATGTAGCACAAATCTGTGGTAACCGATCAGTAAATGTAAAAGCTGAAGTTAAATCTGTCCACTGGACAAAACGTTGTAGGAGTGAAGACATTTCGCTGCTCATCCAAGCTGCTTCTTCTAACAACGTTTTGTCCAGTTGATAGATTTAACTTCGGCTTTTACTATGGATCAGACCTGGACGACTGAGGAATTACACAGAGGTGATCAGTAAATGCAAACAATCCACAAGTCAACGTTAGATCCACACAGATACACAGACGTCTATAGTGTCAGATCAGAGTTTAGGGACAATGTGACTTACCTAGATGTGGTCAAAACATCCTCTACAAAATAAAATAGCAATACATAGCTTTTTTCAAGATATTCAAAATAGCCCCTCCTGTGCCCTGATCCTGTTCTGTGGACCTGGATCCTCCGTTCCCTCACCTGGCTGGATGACCCAATACCTGGCTAGGATGACCCTCACCGTACCGTGGATAAGCCTCCCTCTGCCCCTAGAGTGGGCTCTGGCCCTACAGACCTAAACTCTATCTGCAAATGGATGCACATTATTCCTGGACACATCTGCAGCTGCCCGTCCATGGGAGAGGATCTCTCCTTCACTGTGGTTCTCCTCAAGTTTTCTCTTTTTCTACTGTTTTTTTTTTTTTTTTAGTTTTTTCTTGCTGGGAAGGAGTGTTTAAGGACGGGATGTTCTGGGACAGTTATCCATTTGCTTGTTTTCTGTTGATTAATCTGTCTGTTATTGACCAATGTCTGTTTCATTGTTGATTTTCTAACTTTCTGTTGGTTAAATTAATTATCATGTTCAGTCCTAAGATGCAACTGCTGTTGTGATTTTGGGCTTTACAAAAATAAATTGAATTGAAATGAATTGAATCAAAATGAGTATACTGAGAGTATACTGATGACCATTTATAAGAAAACTGTCAAAAAAAAAGCTAAAACAGTAAAAAGGAAAGAAACAAGGATATAAGGCGATACTTCACTTTAGTCCATTTACTTTTTGTGCAACACAGGAACCTCAACAAACACCTTTACATTAGAGATAGAAAAATATATGGGTGCGACCGATATTTTGTTTTGGGCGACTGCTGCTTCAGTGCAAATAGATAACTGCACAAAACACGAACAAACTACTCTTTTTAAAAAGGGGGGAAGTTTGTAGTAAATTCAGATTACATGATTTGGCCTAAAAATATTGGCAGATCTCAGCCAATCGGTTTCTCTGGATTCTAAACAATCGGTATTTACATCGGCCGTGAAAAAAACCCATATTGGTACTTTACATACACATTTAGCACATAATCTAAAATACATTATGGTTATATTCATTTTTGTCCATCTTGTCCATCTGCCACCATATTGGTTCTAGTTGCTAATGTAAAAACTCAGAATGAAACATGCGACTGCCAGAATATCAGTTTTAAAACAGTTTTTAGGTAATTTTTAGTTTTTGGTCCTTAGATTAATAACCATGTCTTTTTGTTAAAGTCTGTGAAAAGCCATAGAAAAACAGTTTATTAGGACCAATATGGCTCTGCCTGCCCTGATATCCATGTGTTCTCTGCACTCACTACCATGCGTGACATTAGTTGGCAAAAACCCTAATAATCCAAAACCATGCTTTCTGATATCATGTTGTTATCATATACTCCTTGATAGGGTTGTCAAAAGTGTTGAAAATCAGATACTAATCTATACTGAAACTAGCGTCAACACTTGTTACTCATTTGAGCCAGTATCGATATAAAAAATGTCACATTTACAGGACAGAAATGAACCTTTCCTGAATAGTTTCAGAATGATCTTGAGCTGTATCAGAACAAGTATGAGACCACATAGACTAGTACACACCCATGGACCACTATGGAACCTACCTGGACGACTGAGGGATTACACAGATATAAAACCAGTAATATAAGAGAAAGTACTATGATTTAATGTCAATTACATTCTATTGTTTAAAGAAAGAGTATTTTTAATTATCATTGTGGTATCGGTATCGAGTATCGAGTATTGAGTATATTCCTTAGTATCGAAATTGACTTTGAAAGTTTAGTATCGTGACAACACTACTATACATCTGACTGACCACTGCCCCCTGCCTTTGTGAAAGTCTAGAGGGCACTTTATAATGAAACACTTATTCTCAGGTGATTATAGTGCCAAAAACACTTCTGGAATAAAACTGCAAGGTGTCATTCTGAAGTGAATAACATCTGGAACCCTCTGTAATTTGGACTTCATTATCTTTTTTGGTCCCTGTTGGAGATACGTGACTTTACATTAATACGGGAGCCCCACTGTTGCTTTGCTCCTAGTCTAGCCTTGAAATCCCTCCTTGTCAGTTGACTTTTGTCTCCTCTTATTCTAACGATCCACATGGCTTTCTGGGACAAGCACACTCAGTCTCTCAAGCATCCCAAAATATCTTAAAATAGCACTCCTTTTGACCTCCTCGCAGGAAAAATGGAAAGATTAACATTGAAGAATTGCATTATAATGACTTGGTGTGAGATGTGATTCGTCACTAATTGGAATACCCCCTGTGCTGTTGCCTTTGGGTAAAATACATATAGTAGGTTTCCAGTAATGAGCTTAAGATGATACACTATGGCACCTTCAATGGCTATAGGAAAAGGGATGTGTTCAAATATCATTTTTCATAGGCTACTTGTTACAAATGTGTATATAAGTAAAACTCAGCAATGTTTCTTCTAGACTCGGCGACAGTAGTTCACTTGGTAGACTGTTTATCCACTGATCTGAAGGTTGGCGGTTTGAATCCAGCTCTCAACATAAACACCATTGGTTGAGCGGTCAGATCCACTGACCCACAGGTTGGCGATGCGATTGAAGCTCCCACAGATGAAGGCTGTCATTGTGTCCTCGGGCAAGACACTTAACCCATCATGCCCCCAGTGTCTGCATATACTCGTGCGTGGATGTGTGTGTGAATAGGTGAGTGGTTCCTTGATAGTGCTTTGAGTGCCTTGAAGGTGGAAAAAGCGCTATATAAAAACGTGACCACTTACCATTTACTGTTTTTTGGTCAGTTTCTGTGTGGAGCTCCCCCTATAGGACATTGTAAATACTCACAAATCCAGTTGACTCCTGGCTAGAGTTATGAAAAGAATCGATTCCCAGATACTAACAAGATCCTCATTTCAAGTATTGATACTGAAAAAAATGTAGAGGGAGGTCAAAGTAACATTTACCATTTATTTTGAAATACTTTCAGGCTGGAAGTTTATTTGACAGTACAGCAGTACTGTGCAGTGGGGACAGAGGGACACATTAGAGACATTTGATCATATTTGCTTAATAGAATGTGTGGTGTGCCTTGCCTTGCCTTACAAGCAGTAAGGCAAGGCAAGTTTATTTGTATAGCACAATTTGTACACAAAGTAATTCAAAGTGCTTTACAGAATAAGAAAGACATTAAAATCACAATATGACAAATCAAAACATAAATATTCACAAATAATCATCATAAAATTAACATTAAAAGAGAAGAGTGCAGAATAAAAACCTTTCATGTGCCATGTGCACAGCTAAACAGAACCGTTTTGAGCTTGGATTCAAACAAAGTAGAGGCCTGTCTCACATCTTCAGGAAGACTGTTCCAGGTTTTAGCTGCATAAAACTGAAACGTTGATTCCCCATGTTTAGTCCTGACTCTGGGCACCAGCAGGAGGCTGGTCTCCTCAGAGTGCGAGATGGTTCATATGGCACTAACATGTCGGAGATGTACTTTGGTGCTGGGCCATGGAGAGAGCTGTACACAAGCAGAGCTGCTTTAAAGTCTATCCTCTGAGCAACAGGAAGCCAGTGCAAAAACCTGAGCACAGGACTTATGTGCTCGTACTTCCTGGTTCTAGGCAGGACCTGAGCAGCAGCGTTCTCTATGTACTACAGCTGTCTTAACGCTCGTTTGGAGAGGCCAGTGAGCAGGCCGTTACAGTAGTCTAACCTACAGGAGACAAATGCATGGATAAGTCTCTCCACGTCTGGTTTTGAAAGTATACCTAGTGATAGTGATTTTTGCAATGTTTTTTTAGATGGCAAAAAGCTGCAGATGTTATTGATTTGATGTGGCTGAGTCCATTATTACCCCTAGATTTATAGCCTGATTTGATGGTTTTAGAGAGAGAGACTGGAGCTGACTGCTGACACTTTCTCTTTGTTTCTTTGGGCCAAAAACTATGACTTCAGTCTTGTCTGAGCTTAGCTGGAGAAAGTAGTTTTGCATCCACACTTGGATCTGTTGGATGCAGTGGCATCACTGGTCCATATTCACCTGCTGCCAGTGAGACATAGATCTGAGTGTCATCTGCAGAGTTGTGGTAGGACACATTATTGCTGCATATTACCTGGCCTAATGGCAGCATGTAGAGATTGAACAAGAGAGGTCCCAGGATTGACCCTTGGGGCACCCCACTGGTCAGGGCCATTTTTTCTGAGACACATTTTCCAATTTCAACAAAGTACTCCCTGTCTTCTAGATAGGACTTGAACCAGTTTAGTGCAGTACCAGAGATGCCCACTCAGTCCTATAGTCTCTGTAGGAGGATCCCATGATCAACAGTGTCAAAGGCAGCACTCAGATCTAACAGGAGACTGAGACTTTGCCTGGATCAGTGTTCACGCGGATGTCATTTGTCACCTTGATAAGAGCAGTCTCAGTGCTGTGGTGGGGTCTAAAACCTGACTGGAAAACATCAAAGGAGTTGTTCATTTGGAGAAAGTTAATAAGCTGTTGGTAAACTACTTTTTCAAGGACTTTGCCTAAAAACGGCAGATTTGAGATGGGTCGGTAATTGTTCAGTATTGTGGCATCAAGACTGCTCTTTAGGCAGTAAAGATCATATACATTTCCCAAAAGGTCATTGCATAAAGTATGAATCATAATATTGAGATTTGGAAAAGGTCCTTATACATAAATTATGCGCTCCTGATTGATTCCCCCATTATCACTGAAGGATAGGTCACCTGAAGTTTGATAAATATCGAGATCAGTTAAACTTACTTAAGTAACTTTGCAAGAAAGTACTTCCAAGTGTACAGTATGTTTTATCGTATACATTACTTTTTATTAGTAAGTATGAGTTGTAGTATAACAGATAACAGTGATTACTTGAATACAGTATTTAAATATGTAAAAACTGCATGATTATGAACCTTGGAAGTAACATGTATCAGGTTCAACATTGACCTGCATATCCTTTTTAGATATTTCTCATAAAAAATACAATTGATTTGATTCATATAGAAACTGGCTCATGTCAAATATATTCAGTAATGCTCCATCTCATTAGTATCATTTAAAAACAATAGTGATGGGTGATACCAGTGATTATTATTTTTTATTTGATACCATGGCATGTACTGCAATATTTCCTGATCAATATTACTACTGATCCGATAACAATGTGTTGTAATTAAAATGCATAGAGACGCCTCTACTATAAAGAATTTTATAACATACTAAAGTAAAATGTTGTGTTCATTTCAGTGAGAAATAAATGTATTTCCATAAACCTGGCCACTTGTTTCCATGGAAATGCTGCTCCAAAGTATGGTTTTGAGTTTCTATTTCCATGGAATCATGCAGGTGATGTGCCACCTTCAGAAGTATTAATATTTTTTTGCATGAGAATCAAAACTTTTCAATACCTTAGTCAGAATTAAAAAGCAACTTGTTTCTTGTAAAAGGCCAAACCCTATGTATCCCAGTATGTCAATCGTATTTCTATTATCCTTGGGCCTGTGTGGTCAAAAGATCATGTCACTGCTCCATCTTATGCAGCTCTGTGTTCTCTGTGTGCTACAAAGTCATTCTGAACGTCAAGACTAATCCTAAATGAAATGACATTCACTTCCTCGCTGCCTGCCTCTGCTTAAAGGCCGAGAAAAAACGCACTCACAAGCTCTGGTTATCTCAATATAAGGCTTTAAAATGAACCTTCAGAAGAACATGGTTATCAGTTTTTAGAGCTTGAAACTTCACAAAGTAATGCAACATTTTGGATACAATGGAGGAGATTTTTTTTTCTGAAACTCAAAGATGGTGATTCAGTATCTTCCTGTAATTAAAGGTTTTGTCAGCCCGTCTTTGTTCCCGAGATAGTTGCATTGTGAAGTTCTTGGAATGCATACTTTTAAGAATACAATTGCAGTTTTTGGCAAGTACGGTGCATTGTTGCAGATGGTAAAAACTCACCAGCATTGGCTTAAAAATGAATGACTCAATGCTTCCCTGGAGATACCCTATGTGTCTCCAGGAATGCTGCATTATACCACATGATTGTCTCCATGGAAATGTAATTGCTTTGTCTGAAATGCTTCATGGTGTGACATTAAGTATGCTTAAGTAGCTTGCATTTATTCATGGTGTTCTTTACTTCCAAAAATATACCTTGAAAACGCTTAGTGTGACTGGACTCCCCTTTCCACAGATCTGACCTGTTCCTTGCCATGGTAACGTTACCTGTGTGTCTCCTTGGGGATAGATAGCAAAAGAAAATTTCAATTCTGTCAACTGGACAAAATTTTTAGAGTGAAGATGTTTCGCCGCTTCTTCAGTTCTGGTCGGATGCTGGTGGACACTGCCTTATATCTGCCTGAAGGGAGGAGCTGACTACACTGAAACTAACGCACCTATTTGTTTACAGTTTGTTAGTTAGGTCTGTTAGGCCACATTAAGTGTGAACTGTGCCTGAGTCATATTTTGCATGATCGTTCAGGCCCCTGATGGTTGCTGTCACACCTATTAGCATACAGAATATCACTATTGTTTTCTTGGTTTTGATTTAGGTCTGAGGATGGAGTTATAAATTAACGCTTGGGTTAATTTATAACTTCAATCTAAAACTTTTGTTCAGTTGACAGAATTGAATTTTTCTTTTCTTATGGATCATACCTGGACAATTGAGGGATTACGCAGACGTGGGGATAGATGTTTAATGCCATTCTGCAAAACTATTTATTTTATGTAAAATGTATTAAAATTGGGTTTAAGTATAAATTACAAAAAAAAACAACCAAACAAACAAAACCTGACAGCCCTAGTGCTCTATATGTGTATGTCATTATACAAATATGGTCCATAGATAATTGCTTTGAGTATCCACAGTATCTGTATCTTATGTTTGGGTTATGGAGTTTTTGAATTGTGCAATATTTGAGAATAGTTTCAAACTTCCTGCTTCTTGACTCCAACCTTAAGCCACACAAATTATTTATCTTGTCTCATTAATGAATTTTTCAAAAATCTGAATCCACCCATTTATTTTTGAATCATCTGAGTAAAGACAAACAAAGCAGTGCTGGCAACAAGATCAAGTCATTCAGAGAGACAACAATAACATAACTCTGCCAAGTTTGTTGTGAAAACTCAGTTCAAAGCTATTCTACAATAAAAGTTTCAAAAACACAATATTATCAACAAGTAAAAATCCTAGTGAAGGTTACAAGAATAAACCATCAACAGAATGGATCTTGACTGTAATGTTTGCCCCAAGGTCTGATCAAAATACAATACATGGCTCGCATTCTTTGAAACCCTCCTGCCTGAACAAATGAAAATAACATAGTAAGATGAAGATACTGTTTAATGCATAGCAAACACAGTGGCACAGTGATTAGTGTTCTTTCCTCACAGCTGGAAGATCCCATGTTTGATTCCCAGACAATTACAGCCCTTCTGTGTAAAGGTTGCATGTTCTCCCTGTGTCCGCAAACTATTTCTTAGGGGTGTCCTCTCAAGACTCATCTGTAAAATAGATTCTGATTCTGAATCTCTAAATCTGGTTTAAATTATGTGACTCACTCTTGTCCTCTTCATCTCTGCAGATCTCTGTAGATTTATGCCCTTCTGACCAAACAAACTCAGCAGTGGTGACTAAATATAAAATAAGATAAGATAAGAGAACTTTTATTTGTCCCACAATGGGGATATTCCAGTGTTGCAACACATAGTTTAAGACCAGCAAGAGAATAGAAATATGCACTCAAAAATCAAGATAAATAATGAATACAAAATAGACATTGTGCAAGTATATTAAAATAAAAATAAAAAGGCTACAGCACTATACACACAATACACATGTTCTGATAATATTTACAGAGGCTTGTCAAATATGAAGTGAGATATGTCTGCGTATTTTGCTCATAAAGCGCAATATTTTTATGAATGGATTCCTATCAATCATGTAACTTGTATGGATATAATGGATGGTGCTCAGTGATCAGAGCAGTGAGAAAGGTCAAATAAAAATGCCATATAGCAAAAAAAACCTCTTTCATCACATCAAAGTTTGTCAATAAAACATGAGCTGTGAAACAGGCCTGTGTACAATTACAATACAACAGGAAATGTTCTGACCCAAACAGCACTACTCGGACAGCTCATATAATCACGCCATTATTCACATTACATGTAACTAAATACATTTTCTGACAGATATGTTTGCATGAGGGCTGCGAGATTAATTGCTGTTGAATCAAAATCGCAAATTGAATTGACACAATTAGCAAATCTCAAAGGCTGCAATTTTTGAAGTACCATAATTTCCTCCCCAAAAAAGTAAATATCCTGACTTATTCTGCATAAAAACGGCTAACCCTGTACCTCACCCTGTAATATGATTTATTCCCTTTAAACACAAACCGTGTATGGTAAAAAATGCTCCAAATGTGCGTTGTAACTGTTTATTGTAACTGTAACTGTAATTTAAAGTAACTAAAAAACAGCTTTGTGAAAATACGCTTGAAGCCAACATTGGTCAGTAAATCATCTTATTACACCACTTTATAGACCAAGATGCTAAACTGATATCTTGGAAGCCGATATCCAATCCACCAAATTTTTCAATATCACCGTTGATATCAATATATCAGTGATACCAGTGTTGTATCAGTGCATCCCTGGTAAAAAACCTCTTTCATCCTGCAAGTACACGTTGGGCCTTTAGCACATGTTTTTGACTTCACATGTCTCCGTCCGGCGCAGGCAAAGATTTAACACATATGACTATACCATATATGTATATCTTTAGCATCCACACTGTACATCCGCCGCACTGGGGAAGTTGCCTGCCAAAGCTGTTATACCTGAGTCTGCTCACAGGGAAAGTATGCTCTGCCTGAGTGCTTTGAAATTACAGGTTTGTTTTAAAAGCTTACAGATGTTCCATGGTGTTTAGTAGACCATTTTCAACTGAAACTGAAAAAAACCCCCCAAAAACTTAATAACTTGAACAATGTTAAGTGCTGGCTAAATGACAGGCTGTTTTTTGTTATGCAAAACATGTCCCTTGATAATGAGACCAAACAAAACTAAAATTTTGGAAAAAAAGATTGAAATTTGCCTGTTGATGTTAGTCAGAAGCAGAGGTGACATTATTTGACACATAGTTCAACAGAAAGGTATCGTTATGATGCTTTGATTTTGTTTTATTACAGTGACTTTGTATTGTTTTTAACTCATTTGGCCTCATACATATATACAAATTTATCCTGTTGCCATAGCAATTAACAATTCAATCTCAGTATCTCAGTATCTTTTGAATGGTGAAAAGCACCTATGAACAGGAAACTAAAACCCGTGAATACTAAGGACCCTTTGTAGGAAAATTTGGCATTCACCATTTTTTCAAAACAAAAAAATCACAACAAGCATAGACAATTTACAACTATACACGATGTACATACACAAACTCTTTACAGTCTTCTTAAAATCTCGTTAGCCTCAGTAACAGAACAGAAAATATAGTCCTTACTTATGAATATACCTACATTTTTGCTGTAACTTGCTATGTATGGACTGCATGTTGTGAAGGTAAGAATTCATCATCAGAAGGTGACCCCATCATATCTTGCTTCAGGCATAGAACAGATAGACCTGCTGTTGTTGTGTGTGTCCTTGGTAATGTGGCTGTTTATAGCTGGTAGGGCATCTTACATAAAAATAATGTGGTTAGTTCACTTTGTAGATCATTGACAAAAAGTGAGTAATGTGCTAATAATGTACTTGTCCATATGCTGCACTGTAGAGAACCACAGTCGTGGCCACTTACTGTACATATTAGTTTGTAGCTTCTTAAGTTTAAACCAACTGGATTTCAGCATTGAAACTGGCAACCCAAATGAGAGACTTGTGTGAGGCTCATTCTTCTTTCTGAAACCTTCCGAGACATCACGTCATCATGTTTGTGTAATTAAGAAAAAAATCTGTTCCATTTGTTGTCAGTAAAAGCTATATTAGATTTGAACATGTCTATCTCATATCTGGAGACACAGATTGGTCATGTTTATGTAATTTAAAATCTAAATCTTGCACACAGTTCCTTTCAATTTATTTTAATTTGTCTTGATTTTGATTGCAGGCGTCTTATTCTCTTGCCGCTCTTGACCTTTGCGTTGCAACACTATAATTTCCCCATTGTTGGGCAAATAAAGGTTTATCATATCACTTGTTTACACATGCTTTTAAAACCAGAACAGGTTGCTGGTCAGCTGTCTTGCTAACAGCTTGACAAGACTTGCGTGGTTTTTGGTCTATTATCACAGAAAATTGGAATGACTGTGTTGTTTGATCATAACTAGATTTTTCACATGGTCGTCATTGAATGTGGGGTTGTCTGTTTGAACTTACATTTTGTTCCTTCATCACAAGATTTCCCTTATGTGTACCAGGCAAAGATAATGCACTGATGCTATGAGTCAGACTGTTGTCGTTGATTCAATTTCCCCATCCCCTTTTCTGTTGGTACACGAGTTAATTGTACTCGTCAAACAGTTAGAATGAGGTGTGCGGAAGCTGAGGTGTAGAATAGCCAAAAGATGGCTCTACTCACATAGACTATATAAAGAAGTGGACTAAGTGAGTGTGACGTCACCCATAGCCTTCAGCTCCAATGAAACCTATTGAGGCTAGTAGTTGCAAGGGTGAGTTCCATAGTTGGAATTCCGACCGTGAGCATCATAGCAACCAAAGAGCCAATCCAGGGCGAGGCTGTTGTTGTAATGCCCCTTCCCGCCTGCACTACTGGTTTAGCCGCTTAGCAACGCTGTCAATCAAACCTGTTGGTAACGTGGGGAAAGAAGGTGCCTGATTTGTCTACTATTAATGTTCATATCTTGATTTCTGGACACAATAGTGAAATAAAAATACCAGGATCGTGTATAGCGGGTTAATACAAACATTTTAAGACCAAAATGACAAGCCTGACAGCAGCAGTTACGGAGAAAGGGGTGACAGATTTTCAAAAGAAAGTGAATTGGAGCCAGAGTCGATGGAGCCGGAAGTGCGCCCATGCTCACGTCCTATTTGGAACGCAGTGGCTAGCAGGTTAGCTATGTCCATTTATATAAACAATCTATGCTTACTCAATGAAGATAAGATCTCATAATCTAACAGACAAACAGTTTTTTTTTTGTTTTTTTTTGTGATTACGATTTATGTTTTGATAGGATTCTGTTCTAAGTTTACATTTTAAGCACTTGCATTTGAGAGAAGCTGAAATATGAACTGATAATTTATACAAAAATCTTTCATAATACGATAATAAGGACTGTGTGTGGTTTGCTAAGGAAATGATGTTAGCTAAATAATTACATTCTAGCTAATAGTCACCTACTTTAATGTGGTTACAGTACAGCCGATTGGAGTGAGAAATGTGAGAATACGATTGGTCAACATGTCCTCTTCAAATTTCTGATAAGATGTTATGCTTTTCCACAGAAGTCCCCATTACAATCATTAAGCTCTTATTCAAAAACTCTCATTCAAAAATCTGAAATTAATCACTTCGGCTGACCTTCGTTTAATGGAGATAATGACTTCCTAACGTTGATGAGAACAGAATGACTTGACATAATTATGAGATCATGTTTTGTCATAAGAAACCGCTATCTTTTCCTGTTTTCCTATAGGCAAAGCACCTATTATGATCAAAAGGGGGAAGTAACAAAATATGTAAATATATATGTCACTAACTACTGTGTACACCACTCGGAAATGCATCTTATAACTCAAAGTTTGTTTTTGTGTCCTTGGGCAAGAGAATTCACTCATATTAAATCCCTACTTTTTAATATGGTGTGTGAATTAAATATTAGTAGTTTTCAAAGTATTTCTTGAGCAATGAAACACCTAATTGAAAAAAAATGAAAGAATAGATCATTTTAATGCCATATTGTGGAACATCCCAGGCAGAGCAATAGTCAAGCAAGAGGAGGATGAAAAGTGAATTAATAACTACAATGTAAAACGTCTTTGAGTGTTTGAGTAAGGGAAGAGCACAGCACTATATTAATTCAGATAATTGCCTGGAGATGACAAGTCGAACCAATGTTCACATCGTTTGAACAGTAGTGCACTCACTGGCTTTAAGTGGGTGAAGCAGATGTGGGGTTATAGACTTTAGCTGCAGAACTGTCTGAAGAGGCCTGAACATGGGGGTTAAAGTGTCCAGTGCAGATAGCCACGCTGCATAAGAGCTTTATACAGCTGTGAGGTCATCTGGGGTTAGTCGCGGTTCACTCCTGGTTTAGTCCTGGTTTAATCTTGGTTTAGTCCTAGTTTGGTCCTGGTTTGGTCCTAGTCCTGGTTTAATCTTGGTTTAGTCCTAGTTTGGTCCTGGTTTGGTCCTAGTTTGGTCCTGGTTTGGTCCTGGATTAATCCTGGTTTAATCCTGGTCCTGTTGTTATGTTTATATTTTGCCTGGAATGTTTCACAGTATGGCATTAAAGTCATCTATCTCTGTGACGATGTGGGGTTAAAGACTTCAGATGCAGAACAGTTTATAGTGGTCTGAACATGGAGGTTAAAGTGTCCAGTGCAGATAATCATGGTGCATAAGAGCTTCATGCAGATGTGAGGTCATCTGGGGTTAGTCCTGTTTCAGTCCTGGTTTAGTCCCTGTTTTATCCTGGTTTAGTCCTGGTTTGGTCCTTTTTTAGTCCTGGATTGGTTCTGGATTAGTCCTAGTTTAGTCCTGCTTTAGTCTTAACTGGTCCTGGATTAATTCTGGTTTAATCCGTTTCCTGTTTTTGTGTTTAAATTTTGCTTGGAATGTTCCACAGTATGGCATTAAAGTTACCTATCTCCATAGAGATGTGAGGTTAAAGACTTCAGCTGCAGAACTGTTTGAAGAGGCCTGAACAAGGACTGTCCAGTGCAGATAGTCATGGTGCTTTATATAAGAGCTTTATAAAGCTGTGAGGTCATCTGGGTTTAGTCCTGGTTCAGTCCTGGTTTAATCCTGGTTTGGTCCTAGATTAGTCCTGGTTTTCTCCTAGTCTTTGTGTTTGAATTTGCCTGGTTTCATCCTGGTTTAGGCCTGGTTTAGTCCTAGTTTAGTCCTAGATTAGTTCTGGTTTTCTCCTAGTCTTTGTGTTTTGAATTTGCCTGGTTTCATCCTGGTTTAGTCTTGGTTTAGTCCTGGTTTAGTCCTGGTTTGGTCCTAGATTAGTCCTGCCCCACTCACTGTAAGAAAGCATGTTTTTAAGGTATTTTTCTAGCAATAAAAACATGTGTAATAGAATAATTGAAAGATGTACAAGTTTAATGCCATACAGTGGAACATTCAAAGCAATAACATCTCCATGGAGACGGTGGTGAACTCCTTACCAGAAAAGTTACATAGTGCACCTTTTAAATATTATTTTGTAATATAATCTGAGTGTGTGTTCCCAACAAACCCATCTAAAATGACCTGATATTCAGGGTCATACGAGTCCAGTCTGAACCTCAGCTGTTCATGGTCAAAATACTGTTTTGGCTTTGTACAGCTGTGAACCCTGAGTCCGGGGTCATCGTCGTGCTAATGGGGGCGGAGCGGCCATCTTTGTGTCCTGGTGGGGGGCGGCCTGTCTCCTCATGGGGTCCCCATCTCCAAGGACCTGCTTCGTGACAAACAGAGCAAAGTAGTACAACAAGTCTCTACTAATGATGTATTGTTCTATGGATATCAGTGCAGACAGGGACAATAACAATAACAATAAGACGACTTCATAGTACAGAGGTGGGAGGTATGTTGTATCATGGATCACAGTTGTTACTTTAGATATGCAACATTAAAATACAGTAAGGTCGTCAAAAGTATCTTAAAACTGATATTAATCAGTACTAAAACTTAGTATCCTGCTCAAATCTAGTTTTGATGCTAAAGTCACATTCACAAGACAGAAATTAACCTTTCCTCAAGTATAATGGTGCGTTCACACCGGGGCGTCAGGGGCATCGAGTTTATATGCAAAGTATATGGTGGACACGCATCTTGGCTGCCCTGCGTTTCTGCAGCACATTTTCAAGTGTCAGAGTTGCACGAATGTGCCATTGACACGGCGCATCTTGAGTGTTCACGTGTTGGACGCTCTGTTCACGGATCCAAAGCGTAGGACGCCAGAGTTGAAAAAGCTGAACTTTTGCCGTTTGACGCACAGCGTCAACCGATCAGAGACTATGCTCCAGTAATGTAGCGACATCATTATCTGGAAACGCCCATGGAAACGCCCATGGAAACGCCCATGGAAACGCCCATGGAAACGCCCATGGAAACGCCCATGGAAACGCCCATGGAAACGCCCATGGAAACGCCCATGGAAACGCCCATGGAAACGCCCATGGAAACGCCCATGGAAACGCCCATGGAAACGCCCATGGAAACGCCCATGGAAACGCCCATGGAAACGCCCATGGAAACGCCCATGGAAACGCCCATGGAAACGCCCATGGAAACGCCCATGGAAACGCTATGAAACCTACCTGGATGACTGAAGGATTACACAGATATAAGACTGTATGGTAATAAAAGTAAGTGCTATGATTTAATGTTGAAAATCACTTTCTATTTCCTAAAGAAAGAGTTTTTTATTGTCATTGTGATATCGAGTCTTTATTCATATCACATATTCACAGTATCGAGATTAAGTTTGAAATTTTAGTATCGACAACACTAAAATACAATCAGTATGAAAAAATGTTAAAAAACCCAAAGTGAGCTGATTTAAATAAATTACAGCAATTAGAATAAATGGTTGGTAACACTTAATAATAACTTCACCTAATTAGCTTATAAAACATGAAGGAATACTAGTTAAAAAATGATTCAGGCTAACCCTAAAGTAGTTGCCAACCCTTAATTATAGGGTTGTTCCAATATCGATACTGGTATTGGCAAAAACTGTGGAGCCTTTGCAGACACTTAAAACACGCTAATAATAATAATAAAGACATTTGTGTAACCTCCTTGATACCTTCTTTGATGAGTGTTTTTTTCGGACAGCTCACACTCTATGGTAGAAAGTGACCAAGTAGAAAAGTAAAAGTACATCAGCACAACTTCTCATCAAGACCATTATACATTTGACTCTAATACTTTAGTCAATAAAATCTCATTTATTTTGGTAGTTTTTGTAGTCTTTAGCGATAGCTTTTTACTAGAGTTAATTTTTGCTCTTGAACTGTAACAAAATTGATTCACACTATGCGGTATCAGACTCGCCCAAGCATTGGATTGAATTGGATTTTCAAAAAAAGGTATTTGAACAACACTGCTTAATTAATACCCTAAGCCCTGACCCTAACCTTTTAATTAAAGTGATAGTATGTTACTTTCTGATGGTAGAAAGTCAACTGCATGATTCCATGGAAATCATAGACTGTATAAAGAAGTGGACTAAGGGAGTGTGACGTCACCCATAGCGTTCAGTCAACTCCAGTCAAATGAAGTTCATCGAGACTAGCAGTTACAGCGCGAATTTGGAGCCAAGCTATGGAAGTGATGCCCCTTCCTGCCTGCACCGCTGG
>KN482720.1:13650-30337 GCA_000787095.1 Periophthalmodon schlosseri | reverse complement strand
AATAATAATAATAATAATAAAAGTGTGAAAATGTGAGAATTTGTGTGTTTCTAATTTATTTTAATATAATTTCAAGATAAAGGGACTTAAAGAAAGTTGACTTCAAATAACTGCATCTCATTTTTATCTGTTACTTCTGTGTTTTGTCTGTAATAACGCAATTTAAATAGGTGGTTTCACAAATATTCAGATAAACAAATAAATACAAATTGTATGTGAGTAAAGTAAAGTAAAATAAGTAAGAAAGTACCGTAAAAGTTTACAAAAAAAAAAAAAGTTATGTTTAGTTTCACTCAGGCAAAGGAGGAGGCACCTAAACTCGCTGTGCGGGGTCCTTTGCGCCGGGACTAGCAGGATTAGCAGCAACATGCCGACTGTAGGAGTGAAACGGGACCTTCTTTTCAAAGCGCTGGGCAAAACATACAGTAAGATTTAATTTCATTAAAGTTCACGCCACGGAAATACCGAGTTTTGTCATGTCCGCCCTTTTGTTCACGAAAAAACGAAAACGAACAGACAGATTTAACTTGATAGGCTGTTAGCATGAGCCGTGTTACTATGGGATTACTCACATGTCTCCCAAATAAGTTATTCTTTCCAGTTTGATTGCGATATAAATATTTGTCATTGATTTTAAGATGAAGTTAGAGTTAGACCTTTGAGCAGAGAGGTCGATATAGTTTGGATTTTGGTCAAAAGCTATGAATGAATGTTAACGGAATTGCATCATGCTGCCTCCTGTCATTTAAAATAAGCGGTTGTGGTAGCGCTGAAATTTATATCCAAAATAAAAAAAAAAAATAATAATAATAATCAAATAAAATAATAAGTAAAGGAGAGTAAATTAGCTTTAAAGGGGTAATGCTCAGAATAGTACCTTTATAAAAATATATTGAGGCTATGTATTAAAACTGGCAGTTTATAGATCACTCCCTTATCTGCTAATTTCTTAAGTGTTTAATGCATTTTTGGCTCTGTATCTTTCTTTTATTGTATTGAGTCTTTAAAACTGTAATGAGTACACTAAAAAGATATATTACTTTATTTGGTGAAACGAAAATAGTCAAGCCAAGTTTATTTGTATAGCACAATTGGTACATAATGTAATTCAAAGTGCTTTACAGAATAAGAAAGACATTAAAATCACAATACAACAAATCAAAACATATCAAAACAATCAAATCAAGAGGAGGCGGGTCCCTGAAGTCCTCAGAGTGTGAGATGGTTCATGTGGCTCTAACATGTGGGAGATGTTCTTTGGTGCTGGGCCATGGAGAGACTTGTAACAAGCAGAGCTGCTTTAAAGTCTGTTCTCTGAGCCACAGGAGCCAGTGCAGAGACCTGAGCACAGGACTTATGTGCTTGTACTTCCTGGTTCTGGTCAGGACCTGAGCAGCAGTGTTCTGGATGTACTGCAGCTGTCTTAAGGCTCGTCTGGAGAGGCCAGTGAGCAGGACGTTACAGTAGATCTAACCTACTGGAGACAAACGCATGGATAAGTCTCTCCAAGTCTGGTTTTGACAGTAAACCTTTGATTTTTGCAATGTTTTTTAGATGGTAAAAAGCTGCAGATGTTACTGATTTGATGTGGCTGGTTAAGGTCAAGTCTGAGTCCATTATTACCCCTAGATTTCTAGCCTGATTTGAAGGTTTTAGAGAGAGAGACTGGAGGTGACTGCTGACACTTTCTCTTTGTATACTGTTCATGCATATTTTGGTGACTATATTTTTAAGCATATTTTTAGAATATCATGTCAAATTAACAAGATGAATGTTAGCTGCTGTTCAAACTAATATTTTTGTTGTCTACTTTTAGCGGATGAGGAGTTTGACGAGTTGTGCTTTGAATTCGGTTTGGAATTGGATGAAATTGTGAGTATAGACTTTGAAAACATAGCGTTTACTCATATATTATTCGTACATTTATTGTTCATTTGCTGTAATTCCTTTAGACGTCTGAAAAGGAAATAATCAGCAGAGAACAAGGAGACTCCAAAGCGTCCGGGGCATCTGATGTAATCCTGTACAAAATCGATGTTCCAGCCAACCGCTATGACCTGCTGTGTCTGGAGGGCCTGGTCCGTGGGCTACAGGTCTTCAAGAATAAGTAAGTTTGTGAGTTTGTTTTTTTTTAAAGGTCCTATATTACACAAAATTGACTCCTGTGAGTTTTTAGTCATGTTATAAATGCCGTTATCTCCTCAAAAACATACCTGGAGTTGTGTTTTGTTTCATTCACACATGTTTGAGTCATCTTTTATTATTAGTGTTGCCTACAGCTCCAAAGCTCAAAATCCTCTTTTCCACCTTGTGATGTCATGAAGCGGTAGTTTTCAAGTGAACAGCTACATTTTACCTTTTGTTTAGTAGAGATTGGAAATTCCAGAGCTGAAATGATCCAAATGATTCTAGTGAAGGTGTATGGAGTTTAAAAACACAGTGGAGCACTTCCTGTATCACCACATGACATCACAAGGTGGAACAGAGTGTTTTCAGTTTGTGAGAAGAACTCAGCCTAAATATGCAGGGTTTAATGTGTTAAACATGTGTGAATGTTTTTGATGAGGAAACAACATTATAACTTAAAAAGTTAGCGTAATATGGGCCCTTTAAACTTTGCAACGTCATGATTTTTGTCCAGGTCTAGCTCTGATTTCAACTTGGAATTCTTCCTTATGTACTATGTATGTTATGTATGTATATGGGGATTTCAAGATTATTCAGTTGATTGATAATCGTGATTATTATTCATGCAGATAGAATCTTTTTATCTTCAGTTAAAAGCCAACAAAACCCATTTGATTCTTCTGAGAGTTCAAACTTCACTATGATTGGTCAAATCCACCTGTCACTCACTCAGAGCATGACAGAGGCTGATCTATATGTTCAATCGGGAAGGGAAAAGTGCTTATTAGATGTTTTTTTTAATCACCATATCACCCAGCCCTATGGTGGAGTCAAGGATGGGTTACAAACAAAACCAGGAGCCTCTCTTGGCGCAGAATTACAGCCACATCTTGATCCATTTGCCACAGGGCAGCTGCTCCACCATTTAAAGAGATAGTCTGAGTTTAGTCTTCCTCATTATTACTTAACGTTCCGTATTCTCCTGTAGGTTGGAGGCTCCGCGATACAAACGTGTCCGTCCTGCGAGTGGAGAGCCCCAAAAGCTCATCATCACGAAAGAGGTTGGTAACTCATGGATCCATTTGTGTTAATATTTCACCACCTGCTTTAAATAGGAAAGTGTATTTAATAACATTGAAAGGTTAAATAAACGTCTCATGGCCTGGGTGATATGACAAATAATAAACGGCATTCTTTTCCTCATATTGATCCATGCCGATTTGCAGTTTAATTTAGTTTTGTCTTAATAAAAACATAATAAAAACTTTTAACAATTCCCTTTAGCACAACACAACTCTCAAGTCTGAACTCTGCTCCAAACCACACAGAGCATTGGCTGTAGACCTCCCCATTAAAAAGACCCAAGCTGATCACTGGCGATTAGAAATAACTGAATCTCGATTAAAATTTGATTTGTTTCTCCAACATAACGCTCAGACTGCAGTGAGCGTTCTTTTGTTATAGAATTAAACAGCCATTCCATAAGAGAATGTGCCAACACTGTCGTGAGAGCAGCTCAGGGCCCCAATCTGCTGTGCATCTCCTTTGAAGATAGTGAGGTACAGATCTTAGCCAGAGAAAAGAAATAAAAAGACATTTTTTGTTAGGAAACACAAAACATCTTTGAACAGAAATAGAAGGCTAAGACATCATTTGTTTCCTTTTTATACCTCCATCCTCAGACTTAAACCTAAACAAGGAAAACAATAGTGCTAGCCAGTATGCTAATAGGTGTGAGAGCACCCATTAGGGGCCTGAATGATTATGCAAAATATGACTCAGGCACAGTTCACAATTAGTGTAGCTCAGTAGATCTAGCCAATAAACAGAAACTGTAAACAAATAGGTTTGTTAGTTTCAGTGTAGTTATATCTGTCTGAAGGGAGGAGCTAAGTCAGTGTCCACCAGTAACCTGACCAGAACTGAAGAAGCAGCTTGGATGAGCAGCCAAACATCTTCACTCCTACAACTTTTTGTCCAGTTCACAGATTTGAATTTTTCTTTTACTATGGATCAGACCTGGACGACTGAGAGATCACACAGACTTAATTCTACAATAATAGATCACGCACATTTCATAATTTGTGCTTCTTTCCTTTAGACTGCGGCGGTCCGACCTCACGCCGTCGCTGCCGTTTTGAGGAACATCACCTTCACTCAGGAGAGATACGACAGCTTCATCGAACTCCAGGAGAAACTGCACCAGAACATCTGCAGGTCAGACTGTCACTATGTCTCACACCATCCAGCATTTTACTCACAGTTTTGGGTCAGTCTTTTCCCCTGACACACTGTACTCCAATTTGTATGGTCCCAATTGAATGCTGATTTTAGATTCGTTTATTTGCAATTTATAGTTTAGAAAACATATAGGAAAACATGTGCGAGAAGCTCAAAGTCCTCCGTGAGACATTAAAAAACAACCACATTAACACAATAAAAAAAATCACTGATCAGAAGGTTGGCGGTTCGAATCACGCACTCGACATAAACATCGTTGGTTGAGCGGTCAGATCCACCGACCCACAGGTTGGCGGTGCGATTCCAGCTCCCACAGACGAATGCTGTCGTTGTGTCCTCGGGCAAGACGCTTAACCCACCTCGCCCCCAGCGTCTGCGCACACTGGTGTATGAATGTGTGTGTGAACGGGTGAGCGGTTCCTTGATGTAAAACGCTTCGAGTGTCTTGAAGGTGGAAAAGCGAACATTACAGACAACATATTGGCACTGAAATAAACAAGCCACACAAGATGAAATAACCCACTCACACACACATTCATACACCAGTGTACGCACACACTAGAGGTGAGGTGGGCTAAGTGTTTTGCCCAAGGACACAATGGCAGCATTCATCTGTGGGAGCTGGAATCGCACCAACAACCTGTGGGTCGGTGGATATGACCACTCTACCAATGATGTTTATGTCGAGAGCGGGATTTGAACCGCCAACGTTCTGATCAGTGATTATTTTTATTTTTTTTTCTTATTGTGTGGATGTGGTGATTTTTTTAATGACCGCTCTACCAATGATTATGCCGAGAGAGGGTTTTGAACCTCCAACTGAGCTACTAGTTAGGACATGTCTTTGGTTGACCAAGAATTTCTTGTTGACTACATGTGTATCTTGTATCATATTTCAGACCCGTCTCAAACATCCAAAAATTAAACCCACCTATTTCCATTCTTTCATTACTATGGGATTTTTTTCATAGCTTCATTCCAGTTGGATAGGTTCAGCCACCCTCAATCTCATAACCGATGTTTTTAAAGTAATATGTAATTTAAAGTGTATTAATCTGTCTATAGGAAGAGGAGCCTGGTGGCTATTGGGACTCATGACTTGGACACGATCTCTGGTCCGTTCACGTACACGGCCAAAGCTCCAGCTCAGATCAACTTCAAACCTCTGAACCAAACCAAAGAGTACAGCGCCGCGGAGCTCATGAGCCTATACAAGGTAAACACGTACGTCCATATAAGGGCGTCACAATCGCAGTCAAATCTCATTCAGTTTATTTGTGTAAAGCCCAAAATCACCACAGGAGTTGCTTCTCAGGGCTTAACGAGATCATCGATTTAACCAGTAGAAAGTTAGAAAATCAAATGGTGAAACAGACATTGGTCAATAACAGATTAACAAACCGAATGGGTAACTGTCCCAGAGCGCCCCCTGTCCTTAGACCCTCCTCCTCGGCGAGGAAAAACCCAGTAGGAGAAACAGAAACAGAAACACTGAGGAGAGCCACAGTGCCTGCAATTTTTAGATTTAGTGCCCTAGAAAGAACAAAATGTCCTGTCTTTTTTATAGAAGAATCTCGTTGTACCTGTAGTTTAAACCTCTACAAACATGTTCTGAAATGTTCCTGTGTGTCAGATGCCCTCCTTGTGTGTCAGATGCCCTCCCTTGTGTGTCAGATGCCCTCCCTTGTGTGTCAGATGCCCTCCTTGTGTCTCCATGAGGTCTTATTCTGTGTAAAAGCTGCTAACCCTGAAGTTTAGACCTCTACAAACATGTTCTGAAATGTTCCTGTGCGTCAGATGCCCTGCCTTGTGTGTCAGATGCCCTCCCTCGTATGTCAGACGCCCTCCCTGTGTCTCCCTGAGGTCTTTATTCTTTGCAAAAGCCGTTAAACCTGTAGTTTAGACCTCTACAAAGCGTGGGATTGTTGAGTTAGTTCATCAGTTCGTATTTCTCTACTGTGCACAAATCACATTTTCCAAAACGGTGCAGCCCTAATCCATATGAACCATTCTGTATATCCAGACAGATTATTTTTCATTCAAACTAATCTTAATCTTAATCTCTTTCTGGCTCAGACGGACAGCCACCTCCGACATTACCTTCACATCATCGAAGACAAGCCCGTGTATCCCGTCATCTACGACAGCAACGGCGTCGTCCTCTCCATGCCGCCCATCATCAACGGTCTGTGGATGCAAACACATACGTTTTCTCTCTATCTGTTTTCGCTGACGTTTGCGTGAAGCACTTTGTGGGCGTCTTAAGTTGTACTTTAAATGTGGCGTAAAAATAAAACTGAATTGTCTTTGTCTCACTGTTTCTAATGCGTGTCGTTCCTCTTCAGGAGACCACTCAAAAATCAGCCTCAGGACCAAGAACGTCTTCATCGAATGTACGGCGACAGATGTGACCAAGGTATTCGAATGTAACTTTATTTTTAAAAAAAACCCCAAAACAAAACACTCGCACCGCATCGATCCACTCCAAAACGAACCCATGGAAGCGAGACTTAAAGAGGGGGTATTACACTTCTATGGGGTATTAATAGCACAACACGATCAGCGTACATCCCGCTATTGAAACTACTGCACATCGCATCAGGTTTGTGAAGTTGTAGTGTGCAGTTTTGTGTCATGCTTTTCTACATTTATGGAAAATGGCTGTGCGGGAACATGGGTGACGTAGGCTTGTTGAATGAGACTTGGATAGGATCGTATTGCAAACCGTAAGGAGAGGTCGGTTAGCAATCACCTGTCATAACATCTCCATGGTGACAAGCAGGTGATGGACCCTCCACCGGAAAAGTTACGTGGGTCACCTTTAAGAAGAAAGACAAATTCATACACTTACTTATTTTTATATTAGTGACTAGTAGGACTGGGCCATTTTCCCTGAAAATAAAATAGCTGATTTTTTTTCTCTAAAAATTCGATTTTTGATTTGATTTTTTTCCGCCTCTCCGCTAAAAATGCTCTGCAAACTACAGGTAATGGTCAAAACTAAAAAGATAGTATTCGGTGATGATATTTAACACATTGGCCAGTGGGGAAACGTTTTATGAATGAGATAAAACAAACTACTGTTTTAAACATGCTCCACAACATTTAATTTGACGTCACTGATTTCAAAGCGGTCAGCGCTGCATGGCCCTGAGCTAAACTTTGGTCCCGTGTTGCTGCAGTGAGACGCCTTTTTTGCATTATCTATGAAAGAAAGTAAGGAAAATAAAAATTGATTTCTTCCAAACAAATCATTTTGAGCTTCAAATTCAACTTTTGCCCAGCCCGAGCGACTGGTCTTTTGCGTCTTTCGCGTTATCAATGGCTAAGTTTGTTTCTACTCTATCCACAGGCCAAGATCGTTTTGGACATGATGGTGACGATGTTCAGCGAGTACTGCGCCCAGCCCTTCACGTAAGAGACACGCATGAGTCTAGTTTTGGTTTAGTAAAAGTCATGGCCGTATTGAACAAAAACAATGACGATTTCTTGTCTTTCAGGGTGGAGGAGGCAGAGGTGGTGTATCCCGACGGAAAGACCTGTATTTACCCTGTATGTTTTATAACCTCACTTAAATATTTACAAGCTTACGATATATGAAATATGTTTGTGTCCTTTTAAGCGAAAGACATCATAAAAAATATCTTTGCAATTTTTAGGAGCTGGCCTACAGGACGGAGAAGTTGTCCAGTGACTTTATAAACCGCAAAGTGGGAATCAAGTGAGTGATTTGTGCTCAACCACTTAAAATGATGAGCTTATTATTACAAGAGACGCGTTATGTTTAATTGGAAATAGACTAACGTTAGCTAAGAGCGAATCCTAAACGAAGTATGGCTCATATTGGACAAAAAAAGTGTTCACCAAATATCTGCCTTTGAGCACTGATGCAATAGTTGTGCTGTAAATAAAAACGGAGAAAACTAGTTTGGAAAAGAGACTTATTTGAGCAGATGTTACGAACCGCGGCTCCCAACCTTTTTACCTCAGCGGCCCCCATTTTATCCGTGAATACGTTCTCAACCCCCACATCGTTCTCCTGCCTGATAAGCTACTGTCTTATAAGGAAAATATAATTAGTTTTCTTGTTAATGAAGATGTTATAGAGCAGCAGTTGTTACAAAACGCACCATAGAAGTAATTAACATGTCATCCCTTCATTAAAACTCTCATCATCTTGCCTCGCTTTTTTAAGAACCCCTGAGGACACCCTGAGAATCTTTGGGGATCCAAATTTGTGTCCGACCCCAAGGTTGCGAATGACAAGAACTAGAACTTTGGCAGAAATAGCACTGTTACATTGTGAAATTTAGGATTGATTATTAATTCTGTGTTGCAAATTACATCATATACAGAGAGGATAAAGCAGATGCTGTTTAACTGTAGCCTAAATGGTGAATGGTCACAGTTTTATACAGCGCTTTTCCACCTTCAAGACACTCTCACGCTTTACATCAAGGAACCACTCACCCATTCACACACACATTCATACACCGGTGCACGCAGACACTGGGGGCGAGGCGGGTTAAGTGTCTTGCCCAAGGACACGACGACAGTGTTCATCTGTGGGAGCTGGAATTGCTGATCAGTGGAAACAAACTCTACCAACTGAGCTACTGTTGTCCCAATGATGAAAAAGTAGCTCTGTTGCCATAACGATTAAGAATTCAAAACTAAAATATCTTTTGAAGAGGAAAAAAGTCCACAAAATGTTGCGTATAACCTGGAAGTTGAAGCTCTTAAATGTTTGTTTTTCATTGTTTGACCTTTCAAAGGGACAGTATGAGCCTTTTTAAACTGAAATTTTAGGATTGTGACAATACTACACATTGGTTCAATCCGCTAGAATAAAACTAACCCTTAATTAGACAAAAAATGCAACAAATGTGATGCAATCTATGGACTTTTATTAAAAAATGTTTTGTTTTTTTTCGCAGTGAGTCCACAGAAAAGATCGCTCAGCTTCTGACCCAGATGTGCCTGAAGTCCAAAGCCACCGGAGCCGGGGACGAGATCGAAGTGGAGATCCCGCCCACTCGCTCTGATGTCATCCACGCCTGTGACATCATGGAGGACGCCGCCATCGCCTACGGATTTAACAACATCATCCGCACCACTCCCAGAACCTACACCGTTGCAAATCAGGTAGGGTATTTTAGCTTTTGTATTCACCTACAGATTAAGTAGCATTTCAGATTGTCTATTGTTGCGTCACAGTGTTGTAACAAAGACGGGATATTTGAAAAATAAAGAAGAAAAATGGTCGCTACATTATCTGATTTAAAGGGCCCATATTACGCTATTTTCTTATCTGTTATAATGTTTCCTCGTCACAAACAGACCTGGAGTTGTGTTTTTTGGAGGTAACAAACAGACCTGGAGTTGTGTTTTGTTTCATTCACACACGTTTAACACACAAACCCTGCATATTTAGGCTGACTTCTTCTCTCAGACTGAAAACACTCTGTTCCACCTTGTGATGTCATGTGGTAATGACAAGTGCTCCACTGTGTTTTTAAACTCCGCACACCTTCACTAGAATCATTTGGATAATTTCACCTCTGGAATTTCCAATCTCTATTGAACTAAAGGTAAAATGTAGCTGTTAATTTGAAAACTACCGCTTCATGACATCACAAAGTGGAACAGAGCATTTTGAGCTTTTGAGATGTAACAGACTAATAATAAAGGGTCACTCAAACATGTGTGAATGAAACAAAACACAACTCCTGTTATGTTTTTGAGGAGGTAACATCATTATAACATGGCTTAAAGCTCACAAGAGTCAATTTTGTGTAATATTGTTCCTTTAAATGTAATTTCCTCTCCAAATACCACAAATTGTTAATAATTCATACTTTTTACATTGGCACACTCCCCTTATTTCTTCATCGTATCAGTAGTTCCCTCCCCATTTTTGTTGCCAGATCCACAGTAAACACTAAAACCAGGGAGGTCTCATATGTTGTGTCCTTAGTACATGCAGTGTTTCCCATAGGTTTATACTGAGGCTACGGTGGCACAAGTGATCTGTATTTGAATCATTTGATTTCATTTATTTTCTATGTATTATTATTATTATTGCTATTATTATTATTATTATTGATTATTATTATTATTATTTATTAATTATTATTATTATTATTATTGTTGTTTATTTATTATTGATTTTATTTTTTATTGTTATTATTTTAATTTTTACATTTATTTTTACACTTATTGGCTCTGCTGATTAAAAAAGCACTGATTACAAATTTAAACACAGTATTTAAATATGGAAGTATAACGTGTCATTTCTATCATCAATTTTTGCTCAGCTTCTTTTTAGACTATGGGTGTAAAAATTAGACAACGGGGGGCGCCATAGTTAATGGGAAACTTAATGGGAAACACAGGTACATGTTTTTCCCTCATATTGATCAGTGACAATATCTCTTTCCTTTTATTATGTCTTATTAAAAGCACCTTTCAATATTACTTCCCCTAATATAAACACAGCATCTTCATCAGTTCCATGTATTACAAACTCCTCCTTCCAAAGTCTTACCTCTGCTCCAAACCACATGTTTTCACTGGCAGAGGACTGGCTGAGGACCTCTCCATTAAAACGACCCAAGCTGATCTCTGACGATTTGAAATGACTGAATCTCGATCTCAATTCAAGTTTGATTAATTTCACAGCCCTATAATATAAAAATCCACTGGCGGCGCCGAATCAGTAGGAGCACATGTTACAGCTATTAGCAATAACGAATAATGTTATAATTCCACTCTCTCTCTGGTTTCAGTTTCCGATCAACAAACTGACGGAGCTGCTGAGGCAAGACCTGGCTGCAGCTGGATTTACAGAAGCCCTCAACTTTGCCCTGGTGAGAAATACTATGACAACACAAATAGATTCTTGTTATTGGAGGGATATAGGGCAACGTTTTGTGGGCAATTTTTGAAATGTATCTTTATTTATACGGGGAGAGCCTGATGAGAGCACTCAGACTCTCCTTTTCACAGGCGTCCAGTTCAAATACAGAAAAATACAAACAAAAATACAAATAAAACAAAGAAGTACTTAAGTCTGTTTAAATAATTCAAAACAGGTGCAGGTGTGTGTACATTTGGTGAGTTATAAACAGGAAGGATTATATATATAAAGATTTGAACTAAACAGATTGTGATGGCTGTAGAACTGGGTGGGGTATTCTGTAGTGGACAGTATCTGTCAAAGGGTCTTAAAACCTGGTTTGGTCTTAGTTTGGCCCTGGTTTGGTCCTGTCTTAGTCCTTGGTTAGTCCTTGGTTAGTTCTTGGTTAGTCCTGGTTTAGCCCCAGTTTGGTCCTGGTTTAGCCTTGGTTTGGTCCTGGTTTGGTCCTGGTTTAGCCCCGGTTTAGCCCCGGTTTGGCCCCGGTTTAGCCCAAGTTCAGCCCTGGTTTGGTCCTGGTACAGTCCTGGTACAGTCCTGGTACAGTCCTGGTACAGTCCTGGTACAGTCCTGGTACAGTCCTGGTACAGTCCTGGTACAGTCCTGGTACAGTCCTGGTACAGTCCTGGTACAGTCCCGGTTTAGTCCCGGTTTAGCCCCGGTTTAGCCCCGGTTTGGCCCCGGTTTAGCCCAAGTTCAGCCCTGGTTGTGTCCTGGTACAGTCCTGGTACAGTCCTGGTTTAGCCCTGGTTTAGCCCCGGTTTGGTCCTGGTTTATCCCCGGTTTATCCCCGGTTTGGTCCCGGCACGGTCCCGGCACGGTCCCGGCACGGTCCCGGCACGGTCCCGGCACAGTAGTGACCCTATGTGTGTACATTTTCTTCATAGTGCTCCAAGGAGGACATCGCAGACAAACTTGGAAAGAAGATCGAAGACACGAAAGCCATCCACATCTCCAACCCCAAAACAGCAGAGTTCCAGGTAAAGAAGTCAATGAACCACAGTTACTTCAGTATAAAATTAGAATATTATAATAAGCCAAGTACTTTGCTCGAGAGGTGGGTAGAGTTACTTCAAAATAATATCACTGAAGTAAAAATACATTCTTAAAAAGTACTACTAATTGTAAGAATAATCACATCTGATTTGTAATTTGAAGGACAACACATAGACCCGTCACTATAACAAATTTTGAAGTTTATATCGCTTCAGAGAAATATAGCAATGAGCGATAATATTGAAACTACTTTATGCCACTAATTAAGATTTAAATAATGCAAGATAATCCCAGTAAACCATTTTAAATTGATCTGTGGATCTGACCGCTCAACCAGTGATGTTTATGTCAAGAGCGGGATTCGAACCACCAACCTTCAGATCAGTGGACAAACACAAATATTGATCAGATTATGGTGAGCTTGTAACCACTGTAACCACTATTGCAATTCTTCTTTCCAAATATATCAAATAATTTAAATCAATAAATCAAAACATTACTAAACCTCACCTGTTGTGCCTAATTTACATGTCCACTACAGCGATTCTTCCAGCAGAGGTCGCCGTCTCACTTTTCATAACCCCTTACTCGCGTTTCTGCTGTCATTCCCGTGTTTGTCCTGTAGGTGGCGCGCACTACCTTGCTCCCGGGGCTGCTGAAAACCATCGCAGCGAACAGGAAGATGCCGCTGCCGCTGAAGCTGTTTGAGATTTCTGACGTGGTTCTGAAGGATGAGACTAAAGGTAGGAGGCCCACGTGTGAAAGTGACTCACTCCATTCTTCTACATGGACAGTAATAATCAGACAACCAAATGATTAGATCTGATGTTTGGTGTGTGAATCTGAGCGTCAAAAAACACCAACTAAACCAGGGGTAAACCAGGGCTAAACCAGGGCTAAACCAGGGCTAAACCAGGGCTAAACCAGGGCTAAACCAGGGCTAAACCAGGGCTAAACCAGGGCTAAACCAGGGCTAAACCAGGGCTAAACCAGGGCTAAACCAGGGCTAAACCAGGGCTAAACCAGGACTAAACCAGGACTAAACCAGGACTAAACCAGGGTTAAACCAGCGCTAAACCAGGGTTAAACCAGCACCAGACCGGGACCAGACCGGGACCAGACCGGGACCAGACCGGGACCAGACCGGGACCAGACCGGGACCAGACCGGGACCAGACCGGGACCAGACCGGGACCAGACCGGGACCAGACCGGGACCAGACCGGGACCAGACCGGGACCAGACCGGGACCAGACCGGGACCAGACCGGGACCAGACCGGGACCAGACCGGGACCAGACCGGGACCAGACCGGGACCAGACCGGGACTAGACCTGGACATAACCATCACCTAAGCAAGACTTAACCAGAACTAAATCATGTTCAGACCAAACCAAGACCAAACCAAGACCAAACCAAGACCAAACCAAGACCAAACCAAGACCAAACCAAGACCAAACCAAGACCAAATATCCTTTGACAGATGCTGTCCACTACAGAATACCTCACCCAGTTCTATAGACATCACCATCTGTTTATCCTCAACAACACATATAGTGCCAGATAATTTATGGATCTGTAGAGTAGCTGTTGGAAAACAAAGTACAGTGATTTTTAAAATAACTCTTTCACTATTTAACAGTTTCTTTCATTTTGCCTTTCATTTTTTTCAGCACATTGCTAGGTCTGTTACGATAACTATTCATTCTGCTGTTTATTTATTGCAGCTCAGCTTTTTTTACAATATTGTAGATTTAGAATAGTTTTTGTGGTTTAAATCTGCTCTTGGGTTTTTGTGTCAGTGGCAAAAATTTGTTTCGATATTATCGTTTATGATCTATATTTACTTCAGTGATATATTCAATTTCAAAATGTGTTATCGTTACAGGCCTATACATTGCACGCATGTCTCGAGTCCAATTAAAGTGCAGATGACAGTTGTTTTTCTGTCATTTTGTGTGTTTTTTTTTTTTCTTCAAAAATCATGCTGGGGTTTAGGTAGTGACCATTCAGATCAGAGAGATTCCTTTTAGGTTTAAACCATAGACTGTATAAAGAAGTGGACTACGTGAGTGTGACGTCACCCACAGCGTTCGGCTCCAGTCAAATGAAGCTCATCGAGGCTGGAGCAGTTTTAGGGGCCAATTTGGAGCCATGCATTTGTATTCCATATTTGGAATTCCGACCGCGAATATCATAGCAACCAAAGAGCCAATCTGGAACGAAGCTGTTGAAGTTAACCCCACCTTCCCGCCTGAACCGTTGGTTTGGCAGGGGGCGGGCGCTTAACAACGCTTTCAATCAAACCTATTGCTAGCGCTAGCGGGCGCGACCTCGGGGAAAGTAGGCAGCTGATTTGTCTGTATTAATGTCCCATATCTTGATTAACGGACACAATAGCGAAATAAAAACCCCAGGATCATGTAGAGCGGGTCAATACGAACATTTTAAGAGCAAAATGAGGAGCCTGACAGCAGCAGTTACAGAGAGAGGGGCCACAGTTTTCTAATGTAACTGAATTGGAGTCGATGGAGCCGGAAGTTCGCCCACGCTCACTTCCTATTTGATACGCGGCGGCTAGCGGGTTAGCTATGTCCATTTATATATACAGTCTATAGTTTAAACCAACTGGATTTCAGCTTTTAAACTGGCCACCCAAATGAGAGACTCTGGTGTTGCTCATCTGCTTTCTGATTGGATAATCATTTTGAGAACCAAAATTTCTATCACCCTAACAACCCTAACTTACCCCCTCCCTCTCCCTCTCTCTCTCTCTCTCTCTGTACGTCGCAGATGTGGGAGCGAGGAACAGCCGTCGTTTCTGTGCGGTGTACTACAGTAAGAGTCCTGGTTTCGAGGTGATCCACGGACTCCTGGACCGGACCATGCAGCTGCTGGAGGTCAGACCTGGGCCGGGAGAAGGCTACAGCATCAGGGCCGCAGACGGTGAGCTCCGGGAGGGCTGGGACTTTCCAACCTTATTTTGGACATTCCAGCTGAAATACTTTAAAGCTTGGATTTGTTGTTGTTTTTGTGCAATCACCACCAACACAACCTATGGTGCGGCAGTTATGTGTCGTTTGAAGGAGCCCGGGTTCAGAAAGAGGGTTTATTCTTTCAAATTTACGTTGGAAATCCTCCTATTTGCCGTGGCCTTTACAGACGCTACGTATAAACCTCTTCACCTGGTTATTTTCACTGTAGGCCTGTTACATTGGCTAAAACTTCGATGGACTTTTCCCTTTGACAAACGCAGAGCCTCGAGCACACGTCCTGCTGGAGCTGTGGTTTCACAAGCACTTGTCCTGGTTTAGTCCTTTTTTATCTTAGTTTCGTCCTGATCACAGACTGTAGACCCACAGCGTTCAGCTCCGGTCAAATGAAGCTCATCGAGGCCGGAGCGGTTATAGCGGCGAATATGGAGAGAAGTTGCATATTACGAACACCGACCGCGAGTATCATAGCAACCAAAGAGCCAATCTGGAGCGAAACTGTTGAAGGTAACGCCCCTTCCCGCCCGCACCGCTGGTTTAGCAGGGGGCGGGCGCTTAGCAACGCTGTCAATCAAACGTGTTGCTAACGCTAGCGGGAGCGACCTCAGGGAAAGAATGCGCCTGATTTATCTCTCATTAATGTTCATGTCTTGATTTACGGACACAATAGCGAAATAAAAACCCCAGGATCATGTAGAGCGGGTTAATACGAACATTTTAAGATCAAAATGACGAGTCTGACAGCAGCAGCTACAGAGAGAGGCAACAGTTTTTCAATGTAAAGTGAATTGGAGCCGGAGTCGATGTAGCCGGAAACGCGCCCATGATCACTTCTTATTTGGAATGTGGCGGCTCCGGTTAGTCCTGGGTTAGTCCTGGGTTAGTCCTGGGTTAGTCCTGGGTTAGTCCTGGGTTAGTCCTGGGTTAGTTCTGGGTTAGTCCTGGGATGATAAACTATAATATCGTTTATCGTGATAAAAAGCGTTGACAATAATCCTTCGTGGCACTTTTTATGTAATTGTGATAATCGCCAACAAAGATAAACACCTTTGTGTCACCAGAATGTGCAGAAAAAACTACTTCTCCTTGATGATCTCCTCTAGTTCACTGTTGTTTTCACCTATAACGACGTGCAATACTTAAACAGTTGTTTAAATATGGAACCTATTCATAATATTAAAATAGAGTTTATTCATATCCAGGAAATGTTTAAACTGTCAGCAACAATAATTACCGTGATATAATCGTTAATCGCAGTTATTTTGACCATGATAATCGTGACACCAAATTTCAATATTGTCCTTGGTCTAGTCCTGGGTTAGTCCTGGTCTAGTCCTGGTCTAGTCCTGGTCTAGTCCTGGTCTAGTCCTGGTCTAGTCCTGGTCTAGTCCTGGTCTAGTCCTGGTCTAGTCCTGGT
>KN482716.1:0-18969 GCA_000787095.1 Periophthalmodon schlosseri | reverse complement strand
GGAAACAGTGTGATTGTTTTGTAGTAAGATGTTGCCTTACCTTTTCATGTATTAATCATATATATAATGACAAAAACGATTTGTAATACCAGTACACTGTAAAACTTTCATTTGTAGTAACTGAGTGCCTTGTACTTATGGTGCTCTCTCAGGACCCACATGACATCAAAACTTCTTATCTTTTCTGAAGAAAAATATTTTTAGTACCTTCACTTTTTTCTGTATTATACTGGTACACCTTTAAATCAGGGATCGTCAGTAGGTGGCCCCCGGACCAGATCCGGCCCGACAAGCAATATGGTCCGGCTGGCGGCCATTTGGCTATGATTTTTTGGTGACGCTATACATCTATGGGGCTTTGTGCTACTTTGCATCTCTGCGGCTGTTCGCGGTAGGCCAGAGAAAACACTGTTTAAGTAAGCCTCTGTAATGCAGACAAGGAAAATAAAAGCTTAATTGATGACTTGGTGTGAATGTAACATGCACGAGGGCCGTGTGCTCTGTGTGCTTTGAAGCCCACTCGTTAATGAGGAGCACTACGTGCAGCGGCACCAGAGGACTAAAGTTTGGACAGCGCGTTTCCCAGGCTTCACTGTTTGAATGGACTTAACCTTCGACTGTGAGGTTGTGACAGACAGCTGTACAGGTAGTAATGAAGCTGTGTTTGTTCTTAGTGCACTAAATAGCAGCGCTAGCTTTGTTATTGTGGTAGCCCACTGTTTTTAACAATTGAACCAGATGTTGTAATGCCATTTACATTTACCTGGGCAGTCTTGGCTTAGTCCTGCTTCAGTGTTTGTTCAGACCTTATTTAGGCTTGTTTAAGATGTGGTTAAGACCTGATGGACTCATAATTTAGAGTAGACTCTTCTAGACAAGGGTTAGTCTTGGTTTAGACATGATAGTCCTAGTGCTATTTTATACCTGCTTTAGCCCTATTTCAGACCTGCCTTAATCCTATTTTAGACCTGCTTTAGTTCTGGTCTTGGTTTAACCTTGATCTAGTCCTAGATCTTCTATTAACTGCACTTCAATTAAAGTCTGGTTTCAGGTTGTCACTGTGGTTTGTCAGTCTGGGCTTGGCAGAGGTCTACTAGAGATAAAAGATAAAACTGAGGTGCAGTTTTGTCATCTGGCCCCTGGACCGAAGCCCTCCAAAAAATCTGGCCCCCTGGAAAATGTAATTGAAGACCCCTGCTTTAAATGGTACCCGAAACTAGTGTGAACACACCATCAGTGTGGAACAGGTTACTATACCACATATGGTAAACAGCTTTTTGGTGTTTTGCTTTTCAAGACCTGGGGTAGTATTTTATTAGCCCTGGATTACTCCTGGTTTAGACTTGAATTAGTTGCACTGATTCAGTAATTCAGACTCATTTTAGACCGGCTTTAGCCTTGAAACACACAAGTATTTTCTATAAGGTTGCACTATTGAGAAAATTATCATAAAATAATTGGAATATGAAATTGCAGGAATAAAAACTATAATGTTGATTTACATAATGCACACAAGTACAATATAAGTCAGGATTCAAAATAGTGTGGATTCAAGAAAAGTGGATTCAAGTGAAATAGCAGATCTTCTGTATTTTGATAATCTGGGTCTCTGGTGAACACCACTTGTACAATACAATAATACTTTTTTTACAGGTAAGCTACATCTACAGTATAAAATGACAATAAAACTAAAAACAAATATAAAAAAAGTGATTGAAATTTCATCATGTGGTACCTGATGCCCATTCAGTCCCACCATGAGAACTTTCCACTCTGTAGCTGCCCTTAAGTGCCTGGTATCGCTGCCATTTTTCAATGTGGCCAAAATAGTTTCTCCATCTGCCACTGCTGTTCCTCCACTTGTGTGTTCAAATGCATAAGCACGTTTGTGTGTGTGTGTGTGTGTGTGTGTGTGTGTGTGTGTGTGTGTGTGTGTGTGTGTGTGTGTGTGTGTGTGTGTGTGTGTGTGGTATGCTGTGGTTCCTTGCTGGCGCCAAATTTAGTCCTAGGCAGCAAACCCTGGTCTCACTGTTGCACTGAACTTGTGCTATGAGCCAAACTAGCCAAACTTTGGTAACACTTTATAATAGATACAGCTAATCAGCCTCAATAAAGCATGAACAAAGACTTAATTCATAATGAACAAATTGTTTATCAAGAATGATTCAGGGTCAGTAACTACTTAAATGCACTGTACCTGATTTTTACCAACTTTAACATGTGAAAAACAGAACAAGTTTATTTTAAACGGTTTGCAGTGGTCCAAAGTTATCCCTCACTTACCTTATTCATTCCCACCATCCTAGTTATTCACCACGATCAGTTCATAGGCGGTTTTCACAACTTCCGGAGACTAGAGCTGAGTTTTGCCATCAGGGTAAAGCTAACAACTAGCATGCTAACTGCACACTTCGTGATTATTGGGTAGTAAAACAATATTTATGGACAAATTTTGACCAAAAAGCTGTAGTTGACACCCTACCATAAACCTGCATTTTAACCTCAACCCTTTAATTAACCAGTTACTAAACCTGTATCATTCAACTATTAATAAACTATTTGTTGTTAAGTCTTCAAGTGTTCATGCTTTATTAAGGCTAAATGAGGTGTAGTTAAGGATAAGATTCCTCCTTCAACGAAAACACAGACCACCGACCGTCAAGCAACATTGGAAAAAAAGGTGCACCTAAAAACCTCAAGACAGCTGCGAGAGGAGGAAAAATAGATCCTTTTCTGCTAACTTTCCGATGTTGGTTTATGGGTTAAAAAAATGGAAGCTGAGTGAATATGGAGCCCTGGTAGAAAACAGTCTAGTAGTGAGGGTACTTTACAAGCGTTCGTACAGAAGTGACTTTGTTCCATGTGACGCCAGCAGGAGTAGGAGGTGGTGATGTCATTAAGCAGGAGGGAGCGTGAGGAGGACAAGTCTAATTCAATTACAAAGTGTTTGCGATGTGCCACGTTCTCATCAGAAAGCTATTACTGGGTCTGAAATTAGCAGTGAATAGCAACAACGGGTTATTTAAAACTATACTGTACTTTGAAGTATTAGTGCAGTAGTAGTGCTGTTGACTTCAAAGTGACACAAGTACTCCAAATCAGTACAGTAAATAGTAAACAGAGTACCAGAACCAGTCACTATTACAAAAAGGTAGATAGCCTTAGTTATTCAAATACGTACTATCAATTTCCAGAACTCTTCTAGGGTTTGCAGAAAGCAATTCATCTTAACATTGCATAAACAATTGTGCACACAAGTACAACATTTAAAGCTGCAATATGTAACTTTTCTTGTGGAAGGTCATCTACCTGCAGGTCTTTAGAGATGTATTTGCTTTGGCTAGAATATTCCATGTTAAAACTATCCATCTTCATCTGTGGAGAGGCGACCCCGCTAACAAAGAGAATACATGTTTTTTCCAAGGCATTTTTCGGCAATAAAAACTCCTCTAATTGAATAAATGTAAGCTGGATATGTGTAATACCAGACTGAACATTTCCAGGGAGACAAGCAGGTGGCAGGCTTTTTTTTTTTTTTTTTTCTCCTTCATAAATACTTTTTGCTAAATCAGGTAAAAGATTCCAAAATTCCTAGTGATGCAATTTGAGCCCTTTGCTGACGTCACAGCGCACAGTCAAAGTTGGGCAGACTTGAACTTTGTGTCTTAGTGATGCAACAGCGCTACACAGCCTCTACTTGTGGCTGAATATTCATGTCTATGGAAATGGTATAAATTGACGCCTCTGAAGCGAAGTGCGAGGTTCGGAAACGTTTTGTCCAGTGAACAACATGATATAAAGACTAAGAGCATTGTACAGATAAACTTAAAGGTGTAATAGGTAACTTTTCTGGTGGAGGGTGCTTGTCTCCATGGAGATGCTATAGCTTTTCCTGGAAAGTTCCATAACATATGGAATTAAGGTAAGAGGGTAAGCTACAGGTCAGATCTGTGAAGAGGCGACCCTGCTCATTAACAATTATTTTTTTTCCCGCCATGACATTTTTTTGGAAATAAAAACATGCAATTGAAAAGAATGCTAGACAGATAGTTAGTTGGATAGATTTACGCCAACCATAGAGCATTTCAGCAAAAAACTCCATGCAGACAAGCAAGCGGCGCAAAGTTACAGTGCAGTACAGTGCAGTACAGTGCAGCTTTAATCACAACAGCAAAAATGATGATAAAAGACAGATTTGGACTTACCGCTAGGGCCTGCAGCCGCTCTTTGTGAAGTTGAGCCTCCTCACACGACATCCTGAGGGGAGAGGAGCAGGGGGACGGGGGGAGACAGAGGACACGCGGTGAGACAGATCCAAGTGGGACACAGTGAAGACAATATCCAGTCAGGTCAGTAATCCTTATGCAGCCGTGCGAATGTAGAGCCTGCTTCTCACTGAATGACCATGTGCCTCCTGGGCTATCTCTCCCTTACCCACTGTGTTCTCGGGGCCCGCCTCCCGATCCAAGCCCCGCCCCCTCGCTTTCTTTTTTAGGCATGGGATGTGTGGGACCGAACAGCTGGGAGGAGCAGCTGAGAGAGAGGGAGAGAAAGAAAGAGAGGATGTATAGAGTGTAAAGCAAAATGAAAAAAGCAGAAATGGGGGAAAGGGGAGGCAATGGAGTGGTTTGTTATAGGATATGGAAACAGGTTTTCACTAGAGACATTGTACAGTCATGGCTTCACACTTCAGTATTGATTTAGCCTGGATATTTTTAGATTTGGTTTAGTATTTTTGTCAAGGAAAAGTTGCTGACAAACACAGAATATACACTGCATACTGTTAGTAAGTGGTAAAGAAATCAACTCATGTATGTTGCTTTTTTTAAATTGGAAAACAACTTTAGTCACAAACCATAACAAACCATTATTCTAAAAAGGTGATATGAAAATGGATAATGCTTTTTAGGTCATATCTTATAATCTACCGATGGATTACATGTTTTATGAAAGAGTTACCCAGTAGGCCTTGGCAATGTGTTCCTACTAGAGTTTGCAGAAGCAGTATACATTGGAAAGCCATGCAAGTGCTAAATTATTTCATCTTTTTAGTAACAGGCCCAACTTAATTGACAATATAGCCACTATTTCTGAAAATATTTTGGTATTGCAAGATTTACAACAATTCCAAAAACAATTCAAAAAGCAGCAGAAAGTAAACTGTTTTAAATTCCTTACAAATTATCTGGTAAACAAATCAGCACTGGACAGCAACTTTTCATTTTCTTTTCCAATTTTTTGTTTAAACTGAGCTCTCTAACTGAGAAAACCAAAAATTGTTATGACCCAGAGCAGATCAAAACATAGGAAACAAAGAGAAGGGTTAAACACAATTTAATACTTTATTTTTACTTTCTGGTTCTTGGGGAAAAAACCCTTAACAAGCCCTGTGCCCAAAAAACAAACAAACTAAGTAACAAAGAAAAAAGACCATGGTGTGCCAGTCAACGTAAAATAAGGACGGTGCACTGGGCAGGCCAACCGTATACAGGGCCATAGGAGCTACCAGCACACCGCTGTCCCTACCTTAACAAAAAAGCGACCCATAAACTAACCCTACACAAAATAAAAGAACAAAAAAGGGACGTCCGGACTCACCAAGCCAAACAAAAAGAAGCTAAGCTAACAAAAGCTAAGGATGTGGCATAGGTGTGCCAGCAGGGAGCAGCACCGGGCTCAGAGCGCTGTGGCGCACAGGAGAGAGAACGGAGACCGGCGGAGAGTGACGAGCAGAGAGAGCGAGCACGTCGGGCTCACGCTATTTCAAGGCTCCTGGCGAAACAAAACGACTGGGAGCAAAATTGTGAAAAGAATACTTTACTAAATATATACAAAAAATAGGCAAAAATTCTCAGAATTAACTAATGACTAATTAGAAATAACAAAAATATATATAAAAAAAATGGGACTAACTTCTATGAACTGAAACCGGAAAAAATACTACAAAAATTTAAGCAATTTATAAAGTACCAGGAAAAAGTGCCCAAACGTATCAAATTTTTTTGTTTAAACTGAGCTCTCTAACTGACAACATAAAGATCAACATAATTCTGTAATATATGCAGTCATGTCCAGTCAGACTCCCTGTGGCTAACACTTACCACTGCAGCTATGTGCTATCCAAACATGACCAGTGTGCTAAAATGTAAGACATTTAAACCTGCTGGATCTTAGGCATGTAAACCTTTTTACAAAAACTCCAGGAGACCAGGCTGAATGCAGATTGCGTAAACAGCTGATACTTAGGGTCTATTTCTGGGACAGCATTGATCCGAGTGGCTATATTTACTCAATGTAAACAGAAACGCCGCAACAGGAGCGAAAAGAAAGGACTTGTGGGGTCAGACAAGGCCAAGAGGTGTTTGGGGGTTGTATCAGACGATATAAACAGTTATCTTAAAAGGTCATTGATACCTATACCTTTATATTTTACTGTAAAGCATTTTATTTCAAACTATATATCATTTTTCAAGATGTCTGGCCACAGTATGTGTCCTCTTGCTTTCCTGCAGATGTGAGTAGTAAATGTATCAACATCCTTTCCAAAAAATACCACAAGTGTTACTATTTGGGAATCAGATACTGTCCAAACATATGGAAGCATTTATCATAAACGTTATATTACCAGCAAAGCCTTTTAGGTTGTATTGTTTAACCTACTATATCACTACAACTTCTTTTGCAGTATTTATTTTCCGTCTTGACAAGGCCTGGTTCATACATTTGTTTCAGTATCAAAACCATGTCTGGTATTTAGTACAGCTGTAGTCCTTTAGGCGATTAATTGGTCGATGGTCTCTTAGCCAACCTATCTTTTAATAGTCGACTAATTATTTTATTAAGATTATAAGGAGTGACACACAAAACAGCAGAAAGGAGAATGCATGGAAGCTATCAGGAGTTTTGGGAGTGACTGGACAGTTTTCACTTCTGAAGGTTCTGCTCATTCTATTAGTACTTCTCTGTATATAGACTACAGTAGATTTTGGCACATGCTAGCCCCATACCACAGCCATCTTTTAATCGATGCAGGATGTCTTTAGTCAACCATGAAATCACTACTTAATAATAATAAACTCTTACACGAGCAGCATTATTTTACATTGTTCATTGTTATATTGATCTAAAAGGATAATGGAAACGGGTCCATTGACTTCTTGTTCTAAACTGGAGAACTGATTATCTGTCTCCTTAAACGCTATTTGTCACAAGCTTGAAAATAACAATTGAAGTCATAGACATAAGAACAATGCCTGTACAATAATAGCCACTTTACTTTCAGGCAACAACCCATCACTTGCCAATGTCCCGGATGACAAAGCTAGAGCTAGTGTTTGTCGGTCTAATAAAAAACTACTGAAGTGATAAATAATGATAAAGAGTCTTGAAAGTCTCGTCTGGTAAATCATCTATAGGATTTACAATCTGGAAGTTCTCTTTGCAGTCTTCTGTGTTAATTTAATTCTTTAGTTTTGTTTATTGTTTTGATACAGACCATGTGTTTTTCAGATTGGCTTATCAATCTCACCCATCTGAACTCGCAGAGATATGACCAGGCCCAGACTATGCCTCATAGTGTAGTACAGGAAAAGCGTGTAGTTTTGGCTGGCCAGGCAGGCGCGGTTATACTATCAATGAGTCATGCCTTCTAACTGGAAAGATGAACTGGTCAGTACAGTTGACATGAAGCCTACTCTAACAGAAAAAATTCAACCGCAACATTCTTCAACTGAACTTTTTGAGTAAAATCAACAACAAAATAATAGTTAATTGCTGCAACTAAAACTTAAGTACACAACTGCAACTTCACATCAATCTCACCAGAATGTCCTTCTCTTACTCCTGTCTCCATTTGACCTTGTCCCCACCTGTCCCCTATCTGTATTCCTCTCCTCCTGCCCTCCTCTCCAGTCTCATTCTCATCCCTCCTTCCAGAAGCCCACATCCATATAAGGAGAAATGGTAGCAGCAACAGTGGAGGCCAGCTCTTCAGGGAATACACAAGCATGTAACACACACTCTCTCACCCCACCGTCTGATCCAGCAGCAGTGAAAAGTGTGGCAGAAACAAGTTCAGCTGGAGACCTGCACAGACACACCAGCTGCAACACAAACCCAATAAATAAGAAATTACTCTGCCTGCCTAGGCTAAGCTAACAGCTGCAGACTGAAGGAGTGAGGGAATTACATTAAACTACAACAACTTTATAGGCCTATTATAAAGTGTGAGCACTATTGAAATATACATAATATAAATATTTTTTACAATTGAGTTCTACACATCCAGGTTGACTCTTGCTGAAAGCGATAAGCACTTATTGAGATGTCCAAATGAATACTCCAAGCTCATTGGTTGAAGCGTCACAACAGCAGAACAAGGCAAAAAATCAAACTTTTGTGAAAAATACAGTTGAGAGAAAAGCACAAACATCTTTCCTGTCCATTAATGCACAAAATGCTTCCCTCAGCATGTTTTTCCACAAACAAAATAGTCTGTAAAATAGGCCTAAGCGCGTCTGTTGGCGTCGCCATGTTTGTTATGGTTTGCTTGGGAGCTTTGTCTTTGGCTTCTGCCCAAACCACAGTGCTGCTCTGTGACTGGTCCAGTCTCTGGCTCACCTGCAGCCAAGCCTTATCGCATCAGTGGGAGCCTATTAAAATGGATTCTTGTAAACTTGTAAACATGAGAATCCATCTTGCTGTGCAAGGTCAACATTTAACGCCATAAAGTAGAAAATAACATCTCCATAAAGACAAGCATTTGGACCCGTCACCTGAAAAGTTACATAGTGCACATTTACCCCAGGCACAGACTGAACGCGGTGCAGCTCCGGTCTGGTGGCTGCAAGTATTCTGTATAATTAAAAGTAGTGAGAGGAGCTCAGACTGTGCATTGTGCAGTCCGGTGGTGCCGGCGGAGGTGCTGCGGCGTTCCAAATGAATTCCGTCTATTTTTGCCGGACGCCGGAGCCGACCGCAAGCCTTTTTTCTTTAATAAATAAATAGTTATCACAGTAACAGCACAAAAACAGCACCGTAGAGCTCCAGTTCTCGTGTGAGTTTCACACCGCAGCAACATCAGTCCGACGCTGGAGTCGCAGGTGGACCGGGTGCAGTCTGAGCGAGGCGTTACAATAAACCTAACCTGTGCATAGTTACCTAATAAACCAACAAATCCTGTCCCTTTAAATACATTTGGCAACAAACTTATTTACATTACCAGCACTGGCGCACAATGCTGCATAATTACACATTGGACTTAACATTTACTCTTTGCAGATCCAAGGTGGCATATAAAAACTGTACTATTTCCCTCATCATTTGCTGGCCCTCTTTAAACCTGGCTTTAATGTGGTGGTGTGTACTTTATAGTCCCTGGCCTGTGGTTTCAGTATGCTGCATTAGAACAGGATTTGGCTCTGCAGCTGTTGGACTCCACACTTAACCACTGCTAAAAACTCAACACAAGTTTGGCCTGGACTGCAGCAATTTTGTATTCAGACACTTCACAACTGCTTGATGACATATTAAATTATACTTTGGCTTCATTTTGAATGCAACTTTGGGGCTAACACTTGTCAACAATGGCAGCCAAAAGAGAAATGTTCCAGCGTGTCTGAAAATATAGTCACAGCTCAAAATAACATACAAAAAAGGGATAAAGGACAAAATATATAATGGACTAAATAACAATTTCACAGAACGTTGCCAATATGATTAACCGTAGGGTCAAACACTTAATTAAATTACATTTTATGGGGTATTAATTGCTAACACATAACATATTTAGATCATAATGTTACATTTTATTTTTTTGGTATATTCCAAAAGCAACGTATTAACATGTTTAATAAGTTTCCCATTCATTTTTGACACTCCCTCTTCAGAGCGCTATCACAACACAATGTGCATTCTGCTAATGAAACTACTGCAGATTGCATCAGGTTTGTGAAGTTGTAGAGTGTTGTTTTATATCCTGCTTTTGTATATTTAAGGAATACTGCCATGTGGGAGTATGGGTGACATAGGCACGTGGACTGAGCTTTGAATAGGATTGTACTGCTAACTGTAAGAAGGGTTCAAATAGGGCCCAGGAGAGCGTGCTATAGATTATACAAACATGCATGGATGACATATAAAACCTCTCTAGGCATCCAAAAAGTCAATTTTGCATAATACCCCGTCTTTCAGGCTACAAACTCTGCTAGTTTTTTTAGTAATATTAGTATTGAGTATTGAATTGAGTAAATATGGATAAGTATGCGAGCAATAGTTGAAAGTCCAATGTACTACTACTACTGCCACACAATCTCTATGGGGGGCTGCATGCATTCAGTTTTGTTGTCAGAGTACGTCTCTGTTTTAACACTGCAGTTAGCTGTCAATTGTTAACATTGTGGCTATTTTTTCTAACTAAAATTGCAATACTCTGCTATGTTGAGGGTTGATTCTAAAGATGGACAAAAAGTAATAGTAGTGGTACTTATCAAGTATAAACAAAAAGGAGAAAGATGCTTTAAAATAAGCTTAAATAGTAAAAAAAAAAAAAAAAATCCCAGTGGGAAGAGTAGCGAAGTAGCTGAGTAGCACATTCATTGAAGTAAGAGTACTGTGGATTCAAAACATATACCTCAAGTATAATGTATGGCCATCAAAGTACAACAGAAAGTTACTTAAGTGAATGTAACTGCAGTTGAGTAACTTGCATATCGAAACTGTGCAGAGGTTGAAGACACCAGTACCAAAAGTTACAAGCATAAATCGGCATTTCAACCAAAACATAAACACTAAGTTTAGGTTTCATTTTTCATACTTTCTTCCCCCACTAACCGCCTTCCCCATTAACCTCTCTGCTCTCCTTACAGACAACAGCATCATTGTTCCCCGGCATCGCCACGACGACGCGATGACCTCACTCCACAGCTAGCCAGGCTCCGCCCCCCTCCATCCACCCCTGCCCAGCAGTAATGGCCTCCAGATGTTGAAGCACTCTACCACTGCTGTACTAAAACTAAAAGTATACAGAGAAAAAAATGAGCTAATATGGACAAAGTAAGCACCGAAGGGGAAAGTATAATCACGCCATGGGATAATTCTCCTTTTTCTAACAAAAATTTATGCGCTTAATTGTTTGGTACAAGTGCCCTTTGAGAGACATGAGCTATGGAGTGAGAGGCAGCCATGGGAACATCAGCCAAGCGTTTTTCAGCCAAACTTTGATCTCATTCATATTTCATACATCACAGAAAGAGGTCGAAGTAGGTTTGTAGGTCAGAATGCCTGCACACAAACTAGTCTACTAAAGTTATGTTATGTTTTTTTGAACATTTAGACCAAATTTTTTTGCACACCCAAATAAATGTACTTTCTCAATATTCCATTTTTAAGATAAGATGATTCAGTGTTGCAACGCAAAGTTCAAAAACAGTAGGAGAATAGAGGTATGGAATCAAATATCAAGATAATTAACTATTAAAATATACTTAGATTATATTAAGTATACAGCATATATATATAACACAACACAGTGCAGGTAGAGGGCTGCAACACTATTAAGTACAACAGGTGGCTATCACTATCTGAGCTACATTTTTCCAACTGTGGGGAAGCAGTGGCTCAGTCAGTAGAGACATTTTACTTCACCAGCCCGTCCTTTCTACATTCTGCTTGAATCCAGAAGGGTCTGGAATCAGACATAGAGGGTGTCTCTCACATGTAGAAGGCATTTTCTCCTCTGAAAATTCCCAAACAATTTACGGTTCTACGTGCACACGTGCTCTCTCAAGACATTTGGTCCTATACCTGCTCTTGACATGTTCTGCATTTACCATCCTAATACATTTCCAATTAAAAGACTTTTTATGCCTTGAGTATGTTACACTTTATGTTTACAGTGTACTAGTTTGATATTTATTTTAACAATTCTGGCAATTCAATGAATGCACCACACCATGCCCTCAATTTGCTTCACTGCACCTGATATTTTGGCACGGCACACCTTTTGTTTAGAGCTCCACACCCCACGTCTCAGCAGTAGCGCTGACACTATCTGCCATAAGATTATCTTGTTAACGCTGCTACTGGGGGCAAGATACGGCCCTAAAAGTAGTAGTACTATGAGTCACTACTGAGAATAAGTAAGGAAGGAGTAAACTGCCACTGACATTCACATTTAAGCAAATTTTTACAAACGTATATCAAGGCCATGCTACAATTAGTGCAAGCACTAGCAGAATCAAGTCAAAACCACAAGCTATGAGTCACTGTACACATGCTTTCTAGAAATGTTTACGAGATAAGGAACCTACACAAACAATTTCAGCAGTGGAATCTTTCTGCAGTCATTCATGTTCTAAACAGTGTTTCTCAAACCGTGGTACATGAACCACTGGTGGTATACAAGCTTGTTCTGGTGGTCTGAGAGACCCTCTGCAGTTTGAGTATGTGTTTTATTTAGAGACAAATCACTCTCATTTTAGACCTGGCTTAGTCCTATTTCAGATCTAGTGGTCCTCAGAAGGCCAAATATTTTCTTAGGTGGTTCTTGAAGTGAAAACGTTTGAGAATTAACTGCTAACTGTCACTAAGGCGGTTTCAGATTTTGTAGTAAATTTTTTGCGCATTTTGAACTTGTAGTACATTATGCAGTAGGGTTGTCAAAGTATTGAAAATCAGATACTAATAAATACTAAAACTTGTATTAAAATTTTATACTCATTTGAGCAAGTATCATTACTAAAAAAGTCACAGAAATTAACCTTGCCTGAATAGCTTTAGAATGATCTTGAACTGTATCAGAACAAGTATGAGACCACATAGATTAGTATACACCCATGACCACTATGGAACCTACCTGGACCACTGAGGGAGTACACAAATATAAGGCCACAAGGTAATATAAAAGAAGTACTATTATGTTAAAAATCACATTCTATTGTCTAAAGAAAAAGTGTTTTTTTTTTAAATTATCATCGTGGTATCGGAATCGGTATTATCGGTATCGAGCCGATTCCTTAGTATCAAAACTAAAGTTTGACATTTTTGTATCGTGACAACACTATTTTGTAGAACATCTGATATCCTGCAACATACTGTAAAACCTTTATTTTGCTAATTCCTAAAAGAACTTGCACTGGCACCATACACTACCATTGACACTGATAAACTATTCTTATCTAACCATTGTAACACAGCAGTAGGGTGAACTGCACACACGCTGGAGTATGTTCCAGGGAAACTATAATAATAATAATAATAATAACAACAGTGCATTACAGTGCATTATTCATTCACTCTAAACTCACTGGTGGTAAGCTACTCACACACACACCACTTTCAATAACTAGCCTGAAAGTCATAAATTACAGAGTAGAGAATGCTCCATCTGCCTCTGCTGTGTCTCCTACCTCGTATCTGCTGACTCAGGGAACGACTTAAGGGGAGAGTGCATGGGCGAGTGATTAACGGGAGCCTACAACACAACAAAAAATAGATTAGAGCAACAAATGAAGTCAGCTTGATAGGGTCCGGTCTTGTCTTAGTAATACAAGAGACCACAGGCGGAAGTTGTGTCATCTTTCCTAGGCTGCATGAAGCTGAGAGTATTATGAGACAGATCCATCAGTGAAATTACATATTGACCGCTGTAAGCAAGCCGCACTACAAGTCGCTTATCGTACACACCAGCTAACCGCTAGCACAATAATCTGCCATCTCTGGAGGCCTTTTAGAGAGGAGTAGACTCAAGCTTAACAAATGCACAGTAAACCAGTCATAACAAATGTGTCTTGTTCATCTATATCTTGTAATTTGTGGATGGGCCAATACTTTTAAAGGTGCATTATGTAACTTTTCTGGTGGAGGATATGCCACTTCATTGTCTGCATGGAGATTGTATAGTTTTGCACAGAATGTTCGCAGTATACAGTAGCATTAAACATCAAGCCAAGTTATAGGTCAGTCCTGCTTACAGTAAGAATGCCTGTTTTTCAAGGTTTTATTTTGAGCTAAAAAAAAAAATTTTATATTTGAATAAATGCAAAATATGGAAGTTTAAAACCATCCTGTGGAACATTTCAGGCTAAGCAATAATTGTACATGGGTTACACGGACACTAGCAGGTCATGAATCAAGCACAAAAAAAAAACATTTATATGGTGAGTAAAGTGGCATGTCCAAGGATACAATGGCAGAATGCACTGGACAGAGCTGAGACTGCCAGCTTTGTGGGCAAATTTAAGTTACGACCATACCAATATTCTTAGTTTTTGTTAACTAAATTCAAATGAACTTTGATCTTCCTCTATGTTTCTATGTTTCAATTCCATCCTCTGCATCTTTCTGTCATTATTCACAGCCTTTCACTAATAAATCTACATTGTACAATCTGTCGCATGCTTGCACAGGGAGTTAACACTTGTTAATTAGCTTGACACAGTACTCCAAGCATAACACGCACCCAGTGGGTTTTGGGTGAAATAACTCATGAAGTTGCTGTTTATTTTTGCTAACTGTGTGTTTATATTGAGACAAATTGTTTGGAACATTGATTTGAAAATAGGCCAAGATATAGTAATAATAATATTATTTAAACTTTTCAAGCATGTTATGCATTGCTGTAGGCTACTTATTAGCCTCCACCGCTCACGTGTTTGCTATTAGCCCCTAGTTAGGCTAACACTTGCTGTAATGTTCAAACATGACAGTAGCCTGCAATGTTTTTGCTAATTGCCTTTAGCCGAGCAATGCCAATATAGTCTAGCCTAAATTAGCCTAAACTTAAGAAATATAATAAAACTGTGAATAATACTTTTTACCTATAGTTGTATAGTTGTGCATAATAGAATTTGTGCAAACTCACATTTTGTGCACATCTCACATGTAAGGCCTAATAATGCCCATTTGTCTAATGGCACACCTTTGTTCCATATAGGCTATACTGAAGTTAAGGCCACCCACACCTACCTGCTGATGAATGAAGATGAGAGGGATGATGCAGCCTAGCAACCCAAGATGCACCACTCTCTTAAAGCAACAGGCACGTAAACTGCGTGAGTAATCCAATATAGAAATTACATTATTGTTACTATGCATTGCAAAAGTAGCATGCACAGCCTCATAGCAATAAGGTCCCAGGCTTGATTCCTGAGCTGAAGTTTGCATGCCTACTCCACTCCACACTACGCCGCATGAACCCAAAACATGCAGTAGAAGGTAATAGCATTGCTACATACAGCTTCAGCTGGTAGCGTCCTGTCTTCTAACCTAGATCCTAGTTGAAAAGTTGCCCTTTTTGTCTAAGGTTTTAGAAAAGGTTGCATGACCAACTGCAGGCTTACCGCAATCTTAACGAAATTGGTAAAAAATTCAAAATAAGGGTACAGCACTCAATCCTATCTGTCAGACAGGAGTTTTTCTGCAAACCTAGGACAGTACTCCTCCTCTGTGTCTCCCTTAGAGTATGTGTGTGCCCAGGTGTCCACATTAGCGCCAGCCCTCATCGCTCTGTACATGTTTCCCTTTGATGATGTTTTTAGAAAGCACAATGTTGCATTTTATTGTTTTGCAGATGACATTCAAATATATCTGCCAGTGACCGCTAGTGACAGCCAGACCACAATCAAAGCTCTGCAGGACTGTCTCAGGTATGTGCAGACTTGGCTGAGCACAAACTTTCTGAACTTAAATCAAAATAAAACTGAGACAGTGGTGTTTGGCCAAACTAACCCACTGATTGGGCATGATTGTGATTAGTCCTCTGTCCTCTTATTGTGGTCCTGCAGTGAGGAATCTTGGGGTGATTGTGGACTCTACGCTCAAACTGGACAAGCACATTAGCTTCTTTCAGTTGATGCTCCATGCTAAAGTAAAGTCTTACCTTCCACAGGCAGATTTTGAAAAAGCAATCCAATCCAGTGCTTACAGAATGTCCAAAACACTGCAGCTCATCTGCTGACAAAAATTAAGTGACGAGAGCCTGCACTGGCTCCCTATTTCATATCGGGTGTAATTCAAAATGCTATTGATTGTGTTTAAATGTCTGCACTCTATGGGTCCACTTTATTTGAGGGAGTCACTGCAGTCCTATACTCCACCCAGAGCCCTGAGGTCAGTCGACCAGCTCCTGCTGCCTGTGCCCAAAACCAGGCTCAAGATCAGAGGTGGCAGAGCCTTTTCTGTGGCAGCAGAACTATGGAACAGAGCCCTCTGCCTGTCAGATCCTTGCAGTCTTTAAGACAGTTTAAGCCGAGACTGAAAACCCATTTCTTCTCCCTGGTATTTAATACTAGCTAGACAGGATATCTTGGTGTTTTATTGTTCTTTTCCTATGTATTGTGTTATCTGTATATTTATTTTTTGTTGACTTTTATGTGAAGCACTTTGGTCAGCTGAAGTTGTGGGCCCTTTGGCCCTGCACTGTGGTTGCCCACAACTCCCAACAGGTTGCCCAGAGCACTGGTTAAAGGATGGGTCAAATGCACAGGACAAAAGGGTAAAAAAGAGTCTACAAATCTACACCATCTATAGTAAATCCATGGTTATATGAATTCTTTCTCTTTTTAATTAAATTTGTATTATATTCTTATATTTTTGTTAACATATTCAGTAGGCTTTCCAAATGCAGATTTAGTATGGGCTCTTGCTATTTTATGTTAAGCTAATAGGTTTATACTTAATTAGCTACTAATTATATATCTTAATTATTATATTTATAATATATATTGGTCCAGGCAACCTTTTGGTACAAGAAGTGTGATTTTCATATGCTAATTCTACTGTACAGTACACTACTGCATAAAATATATTAACACTCCATACAAACTATGGTAATAAGAAATTGATTTGAAGTTGGCAAGCACATTTTTATAGACCTGGTAATACTGCAACTTGCAGAGCAGCTTAAATGTTAATATTTAAATTGCTAAGTGCTTCCCGAAACATTGGCTCTTGGGAAATCTCCTTAGGCTATGGACTCAGCAGCAGCCTGACCTCTCTGGGTACCATGCCAATCTACTGTTTTCCTGGCATGCCTTTGAACTGGACAATGGATTACATATGGACCAATTCTGCAGCATGGCTAACTGACCCAGACAATGAACCAATCTTACAGAGATTGCATCTACGACTACAATGAACTTGCACTGTTACACACAGATCTAGTACACACAAATCAAAAAGACACATCGAATAACACTGCACCGGCACCATAGCAAATGAATGGTCTCTGCATCTTAGAGTGAGGGTCTGCATTGCGAGCGTGACATGCGGTAGAAAGGAGGGAGGAGTGTACAATGTGTGCCGCGTGTCTCCTCTCTAAAGTCATGACTGAGCAGCCAGCCTTGCCGTGACGACCAGCCGTTCCCATGACAACCCCGGCTGTCAGATGGAGCAGAGATGGAGCCTGGAATGATGGCTATAAATAGGCTAATAGTGGATGAGGTGAATGGGATAAAGATGGACTTACAGAGAGGTTGCTGTGCCGTTCCTTTGGAGAGGTGTGTCAGCCATGGCCGGAGCTCTCTCTCTCTCTTCTGCGACCACTCCTCCTCTCCTCTCTGTCCTCCGCCGTCCTTCTGTCCTCCCCACCTGCCTCCTCCTCTTCCTCCTCTTCTTCACTCCCTTCCCTTGTGTGATGTTTCAATCTGTAACGGCAACACGTCTTTTCATGCAGGTTGCTAGAAATAGTACTTACTTCATCTGGACCTATTGGCTACAGTTGTGATGTCAAAAAGTGCGAGGAAGGAAGTGAGGGATGAGGACAGGAACAAGGAAGCAAGTGATGGTGAGAGAGAGTGAAGGTGAAGTGAGGAGGTAGGACACGAGGAGACGGGCTAGGGCGCTTCGAAAGGAGATGGGGATGCAGCCTCATGAGAGATGTATGATAGGAGTGGTTGCTACAGAGGGAATAGCCCCATTCCCTTGGAGAGCAGAGAGGGTGTATTTAAAGAGGCACACAGGATAACCTAATATCGCACTGTAAGAGAAAAGGGGATCCCTGTAATAGAATAAAAAGGACATCCACGTTAAAGGGATCAGGGATTTGGGAGATGTTTAGGACAAAAGTTGGAAAATGTATTTGGGGTGAAAACAATGGCAGTTAAAGCCAATGGATGTTCTGAGTTTACTAAGGGTGTGTTCACACTTGCACATTCACCACATTAAAATTGGGACTAACCCCAGAACTAAACCCAAAACTAAACGTAGACTAGATCAGAACTAAACGAGGACTAGAACAGGACTAAAATGGGTCAAATTTATGGCCGGATAACAACAAGCGTGAATGCACCATAAGTTTATAAAAACATTTTACAGGCAAAATTTTTCCGAGTACCTTTTCTCTCCACATAATATAAAATTCTGTCCCTGTTTGACTGGAATTACTGTACCATATGTAATTAGCAAAATTCTCCAATTACTTATCTTCGACCAAAATCACTTCTGTATCATAAACAGAACACTTGTATATGCTATTCAAATGCTACTGTATTGACCTAAGGTGTGAACATATTTTCTCGTAGGAAGTGATGTATGTAAATATAATAGCCATTGTGGTTGTAATCTGAAGCCATATAATTGGAAAAGTATTCTGATGACATTGCACAATAATTGAAGCTAATATCTGTAACTGGATTGGTCGGCCCTGTTGCATTCTCACATACCACCACTATCGACGTTACTGCTGTCTGACAATGTACCAGCTTTGGCCTGACAGAAGAAGACCAGAGAGCACAGGTGAGCCGGAACAAAGGCCAGGGTCTCATTTATAAAGTGTGCGTATGTACAAAAATGTTATGTGTGTCGCTTTCCACGTTAAGTTTGTGATCTATAAAAAGACAACTTAATGAGCAAATGATCGCTGCAGTCCAAAAACTCTGAACTTTGGGCGTCAAGGCTTTCAGAGGTGAGACAGAAGGTTATCTTTGCTTAGAGAGATGAGACGTGAGCAAGTCTGAGGAAGTTAAAATGTTA
>KN482715.1:13688-27242 GCA_000787095.1 Periophthalmodon schlosseri | reverse complement strand
TAATCATAATAATAATAATGATAATAAAAAGCTCTGCGGCTTCAATTTGGGGACTTTGGTGTTTGTTTCTGGTCGGGCGCTTTTTCACGTAGAACCAATGTGCGTAGCGTGCTATTCACAATTTTATTACGCTTGTTAATTTCCCGTAAACGCGTCTTGATACTTGTGTTGAGAACTAGTAACGTAGATTGCGTAGAGAGGCGGCCAGTTCATTGCAATACAGAGAAGCAAACACGGGGCGGTGGCTACAGTTAAGCATCTTTCTCCTTTTTGTTATTTCAGTCTTAATTCTGTCATTACTATAGGATAGCCAGAGTCTAGCTAATATTACTACGAAAAGGTGAATGTTGTGTCGCCCTGTGTTATTGTAGGGTGTAAACATGTCGCGGAGAAGAATCACACAAGAAACCTTTGATGCTGCTGTGAGGGAGAACATGGAGGAGTTTGAGATGGGTCCTGCCGAGGCTCTCAGTGAAGCGGTGGAACAGTTTGAATCTCAAGGTAATCTATCACACTTTATTTTATGCACAAGGCGGACCCAAACCACAGTGTTATAATACTGTTTTAGCCTTAGTATAACACAAACGTGTAAGATAAAGATCATTACTTTATTTGTTTAAGTCTTGTTGGATACACACGCTTTTTTGCAGGTGTGGATCTTAGCTATATAGTTAAGGCTGTACCAGCAGGATCATGCGGTGACAAACAAGAAAACCATCAGGTGTTGCAGGTCAGTGATATTTACATGTTTTGGGATTTAGGATCATAAAATGCACACTGAACGTCTGTACTCTCTTATCCGCAGGCACTAGAGTCCATTCGTATTGGAAATGACTTGGAGACATTATCAGACATCAAGCAGTTCACTGAGCAATGTTCATTTGGGTTTGCTCAGAGGTATCTGGCTGCTCAAAAAGGAGCATATGCTGTAATTCTTTCATTTTGTAAAAATAGTGTAGAGGCACATGATGCAGCATTGGCTGGCCTGTTAGCACTAGCTGCTCTAAGTGATGGACAACCAGACTTGCTGGATGCAGATGGACAGCAGTTTCTCTTGGACATCCTCAAAAAATACCAGGACAGTCCGACTGTTCTATGTGCAGCTATTTGTGCAGTGCGACATTGCTGTTTGAAACATGAGCAGAACAGACAGGACCTGATCAAAGGGGGTGTTCTGGCTTTAATCATCGGAGCAATAACACAACACAGTGAATGTGCTGAACTGGTTAAAGAAGCATCTGTAGCCCTAAGGGTCATGACCTTTGATGATGATGTCAGAGTTACCTTTGGACATGCTCATGAACATGCCAAGATGATTGTCCTGGAGCATAATGGCCTCAAGGTGTTGATAGATGCTGCCAAAGGTAAAGCCAGAGCGTCCGCAAAATTGTATATTTTTGTTTTTTTTAGTGTATTAGTACATTTATTTGTTTTGTTTTTTTCAGCACACTTTAGTAATACCTCTGTACTGAGTGAACTTTGTGCAACTTTGTCTCGCCTGGCTGTTAGAAATGAGTTTTGTCAAGATATCTGTGACCTGGGAGGGTTGAAACTCATCATGACATTGCTTGCAGACAATTATGAATCACAGGTATCATCAAGAATCTGCTTTCAGTATAGTAATCAATGTAGTCTAATATAGTTTTCTAACATATCTTTTATGTTTGTTCAACTTCACAATGTGTTAGGAATTGGTCCGGCAGGTCTTAAGTGCCATACGTGCAATTGCAGGAAATGATGATGTGAAAGATGCAGTCGTTAATGCCGGTGGAGTACAACTTATTGTCATGGCTATGAATAGGCACATGGGCAATGCTTCTGTGAGTAAAACCGCATCACAATGGTTTAACACATGTCTTCCAAATTTGATCACATTTAAACTATTCATTTCAGGTATGTGAGCAAGGGTGTGCGTGTCTCTCTGTGCTTGCTCTGCGTAAACCTAACAACTGTAAAGTTATCATGGAAGATGGTGGGACTATGGCTGCTGTGCAAGCTATGAAGACACACCCTGATGTGGTCAATGTCCAGGTAATGTCTGTTTAAAAAAGCATGAGAGTATGCCCAACCCTATTCTGTTTTTGAATTTTTTTCCCCTTCTATTTTGTATTATAGAAACAAGCGTGCATGGTGCTGAGAAATGTTGTTTCACGGACGCGAAACTACAGTCAGGCAATCCTGGAGATGGGCGCTGAACCCCTCATTGCTCAAGCCCTTCAGAGTCACCAGGACTGTAATGATGTTGGTAAAGCAGCGCTCCGAGATTTGGGCTGCCAAGTGGAGCTACGGGAGCTGTGGACTGGCAAACATGGTGGCATTACTAACTGAGAATAAAATAAAAGCATGTTCATTTTTTGTGTTTTTGTACAGCAGTGATGAAATGGGTTGCTTATTGTGAATATAGGATCAAGTAATTAAAGTGGGTCCAAAACCTATTGGGTTGTATGTTATTGTGTTTTATATGAATGAGAGAGAGAATGAATAGAGCACATCAGCACAGATCATGCTGGGTTTAAAAAAGCAGCCAAACTACGGTGGTTGTTTATGCAGCATATGCATAGCCCAAAGTCGCACCGCCGGACAAAGAATCGTTTTTGTTTCTAGTTTCTGTTTTGTTGTGCAGTTCGGACCCACCCTGTCCATGTCTACGCCTCTCATTGAACCTATCAAAGCGTCTTGATTGCTATGGACTACATTGCCCATGATTCCTTGCGCTCGTCCTTGCCAAACAAACCAGAGTGTACTGGGCACACGCAGGCTGCATACTGACAGCAGGGATCGACATAAACATGTTGATTAAAACAAATTGGGTATCGTCAACATGAAGAACATTTGGAAAACGATGCCTTCAGAATAAGGTGTTTGTCGGATCACTAGTTTGAAAAAGAAAAAAAGTAAGAGTTTTGCTGCATGTTTGTAACCTAATGGTGGCTAGCCGTTAGCGAACGTTATCTTAACTTGACATCAGCCACTAACAACGTTTTTGTCACAAAATGTAAAACAGATCAGAAAGATGGAAATACGCCCATAATCTCGATGTTTACGACGAAACTTGGAAGGTAAGAAATCCAAATATTGAAATGAAATTGCACTCGTCATTATCTGCAAAGAGTGGTCGTATTATTCCAGTGAGGTTCACCCAGTTCACTTAGTCCCAAAAACGTGCTGAGTGTCTTATTATTTAGACTGTTAATCCACACTTTATTTTTGTCACGTCTGGTAGAGGGTCATTATTTGGCCCGTTTTTTTTAGCGTTACACCCCCATTTACTTGTATTCTATTTCAGTTCATTTCCCTTTTTACGTGTTGTTTTTAGCAGTGCTTGAATAAAGGGTTGGTAATTCATTGATTGTCCTTGGTGCAGGCCATAACGCACAGAAAGAGCTAAATATAAATACACGAACTGAGATGCTTGTGTGGGGACTGCTGCTTGTATCTGTATTTTAAGCTTTGCTGAGGCAAAGACCTTTCACCTGGAAGTCCTCAACTTAGGCCCAGTCTGCCCTGTGCTTTGTAATGCCATAAAAGGTGTTGTCCTGTCTGTTATAAGCGTGTTCTTGAGAGTGCAATTCCTTGTAGTGCTTTGTTGTTCCATACTTCCTACCCAAGTGCTCATTTTCCTCTTTAACAGAGTAACCTTACAAAAACTATTATGTCCAACGGGTGTAACGTGTCTACCGTGTACTGGCCTGGTGATTCACATTATAATACATTATTATCGTACAGATGCATGACAGACAGAGCTAGCAGTGTGCATTGTACAACCTCATTGCATTCCAGATATCTCTACCACAGCTAAGATTCATAAGTAAAAAAAAAAACAAAGTTAATGCAATTGTGCCGTGTTGTAATTGACATTTTATTGCTGCTGCTAACTGACTTGAATTCTGTGGACTTTTGCTTTGTACAGATACAGCTCCTGCATGTGGGGCCCTACTGGTGAACTGATGCAGAGTTCTCTGTGAATAGTCTCTAAAGATGGGGAGTGGAGTTCAGGAACAACGAGCACCGCTTACTCAAGGAGAGGTGCTGCCACGTGCGTCCTCCTCCACCTCTGAGGCATGTTTTTTCTTAATTTAAACAATTAACATCAATGTCCATATACAGTTTAGGATTATATAATATAACGGTTATATATTATAATGGTTTGTCTATGCCCTTATGACCTTTGACCAAGTAAAATGATGACACTTGTGTTTGGATAGTTGTGGATCGCTAACTTTAGTACTCTAGTTACACATTAGCTGTTACTAACTGTATTATGACCTTTTAGAGCTTGAAGCAGACCCGCTCTGTGCTCAATTCTCTCTTCTCTGGGGCCTTGGCTGGGGCAGTGGCCAAAACTGCAGTGGCCCCCTTGGATAGAACAAAAATCATCTTCCAAGGCAAGTAGTGTTCACATCTGCTCTAAATCTGTGATGCTCTGGGATTATTAAGGATTAGGGATCTAACAAAAAGGTTTTAAGATTAAAATGCACTCACCAACTCTGATTACAGTTTATTTATACTGCACATGGTTTGTTTTTTAGTGTCTTCAGCAAGATTTTCAGCCAAGGTAAAGATATGTTTTGTTGTGATTTATGCGGATGTGTTATTATACCATTATTCTTTTATAAAATCTGGTTTGGGTTATAAAAATACCTTTTATTATTTTTAAATTCACGCAAAATTATTCTTTAATTGTGTTGTCAACTTGTCAGGAGGCCTATAGGTTGATTTACCGCACTTATCGGAAGGATGGCTTCTTCAGTTTGTGGAGAGGAAACTCTGCCACTATGGTACGAGTCATCCCATATGCTGCCATTCAGTTCTGTGCACACGAGCAGTACAAGAGACTTCTGGGAGGATATTATGGTTTTCAGGGGAAGTAAGTGCTTAAAATACTTAATGATTAAACATTTTTAACATGTGAGTTTTGCATAATAACAAAACATAAAATGGGATACAACTTTTTTTTTTTTTTTTTTTCTCCCCCCAGAGTTCTACCTCCAATTCAAAGGTTCTTGGCTGGGTCACTGGCTGGGACGACTGCTGCTATGCTTACATATCCCCTGGACATGGTGCGTGCCAGAATGGCAGTAACACCAAAAGAGATGTAAGGGCCTTTAAACTTATTCATGTTTATAGACCACTTCATTGTAGTCATCACGTACCAAACAATCTATATATGTTGTACCTCCAGGTACAGTAACATCTTACATGTGTTTGTACGTATATCCCGAGAAGAAGGCTTGAAAACATTGTATCGGGGCTTTACCCCCACGTTGCTGGGAGTTGTGCCATACGCTGGCCTGAGTTTCTTCACCTATGAAACACTAAAAAAGTTACATGCAGGTACTGCCCTGATTCTGCTATAACCCTCTTATGTTTAGACACTAAACATACTATACCTTACAGAGCGCAGCGGGCGGGCTCAGCCTTACTCTTATGAGCGCCTGGCCTTTGGGGCATGTGCGGGGCTGATTGGACAGTCTGCCTCTTACCCTCTGGATGTGGTCCGAAGGCGCATGCAGACAGCAGGAGTCACTGGGCACACCTACGGCACCATCCTGAGCACAATGAAGGAGATAGTGGCTGAGGAGGGGGTCGTCCGAGGACTATACAAAGGTCTCAGTATGAACTGGGTCAAGGGGCCCATAGCAGTAGGGATAAGCTTTACTACTTTTGATTTAACTCAGATTCTTTTGAGAAAGCTCCATCAAATGGGTTACACAAGTCGATAATGATGAGTAAAAGGAAACAAGATGAAGGGAGTCGATTCACACTGAGTTTCTTTGACTGGGATCTATGGACTGATACAAAGCACACAGTGGCTCAGGAGGAGTGGATACTTTTAGTGTATTCTCTCACTTTCTCATTGAGTAAAAAGGGATTGTTCCCTGTAAATGTGAGAACTGGACATCGTACGGAATATCTGTACACAAGTGCAATATGCCAAAGCAAAAATTACACATCGTCTGGGAGTCTACTGCACACCTTTGGTCATCAGAGATTTTAATGTCCGCTGCCTTGTACAGAACAATACTACATGAGTATTAACGTTATTTATGAGTGATAAAATGCCTAACCATGCACACTGGTAACAACATTGCTATTGTATTGTTGTGATAATGCCACAGAATACAAGTGTTGTATTGTATTTTATGTGCCATTTTTTGCGAAGTGTCCAATTTTACCATAGATTAAGCATATTCACCAATAGCTTAGTTGAGGTACTAGGGGTTACTGTATAAATTCATGAATTAATCTGTGGTATTTTTAATTTAAAGGTGATACAGTTACACTAAAGTTCTTCCATTATCTGAGTTGCATCTTTCAACATGGTAGTTTTGAGAGTGGACTCTCACATGGACTAGTCTGACTGACAGTATGCACAGAGACAGTGGAATCACTGTGTAGCATTTTACCTCACTGTCTGTATCTGGACAGACGTGTATCTATTTCTGATAAGGAAATGCATTTTGTAAAGCAAAACTTTGTTGATGGACTTTAGAGCCAGTGAAGTGTCAATAGTCTCTATAATTAGGCAGAACAGATTGGAGGCTGAGCTGAATGAGCAGCTGGGTGTGTAGTCGAGTGGAGCAGAAGCCACTGAAGAATGTGTGACAATAAAAGCACATCTCCGGCCCAGCAGCTGAAAAATCCAAGGGCATGTTGACATTTTAGTGCTGTCAACAAACACAGATCCTGAAATCAATTATTTTTAGTTTGCTTCATTGGTGTCCAAAATGTGTGTTTTCTGTTTTATAATTGTATTATACACTGGCACAAACCACCAGCACAGCATGTTATTGGTAAAATGTGGACACACAGAGCTGTCGAGTACCTTCGTACTTCTCACATTTGTCCTGGACTAACTGCTGTTAGCCCTGTAAAGCTGACTGTACTGTTTCAACAGCCAGACTAGCCTGAGTTTATATTGTTTTAGAAGCCTCAATTTAAACAAGAGGAAAGAAAGTAACAATCGACATTGTTCCAATAGGAGCCCAGAGTATGTACTGCTGTGAAAATGTGTGCTGAACTAACTTTTACTCCAAGTGCCTAATGAGAAAAACTAAGATGTTTTACTGTGACTAAGCTACTCACAAAAGTGTTTCCTTTTTTACATTTAGGCTACAGGTTAATCTAGTTTTTAATCTTAGATTACTGACTGAATGTGTAAAATCAGGTGAATTTAAATGCACAACAACTGCCTTTCAATGTATTGCATTTAAAAAAAGATTATCAAGTGGCCGCTAAGGCCTTAAGACACTATTGTTTTTTTTGTTTTTTTTCTTCTGAAGTGTGAAAAACAATCATGCCAATAATGCCAAAACTTGTGTCAAGTCTAAACTTGCTCCAAATGACTCTCTAAATCTACATGAAATCATAATTTAATTAAATGATTTGCACATGACAGATGCAAGTGTTGTAGTATGGGGGCTACCTATCGTCTCCTTGACTCTGTTTGCATGTTCAGTGAACTGTGTTTTGTTTCAGTGAAGCATTTGCGCCAACTGAATGTACTAAACCTCATCTATGAGCGGGTTTACTGAATAAATGTTGAGTTTATAACCCAACGTTGTATATTATCAAGATTTTTTTCCTTTGTACAAGAACAACAGGAGAATAAACGTAGCTATTAAAAATAGACCTAAATCTAACTATGTAACGTCTACGAAGAGCCTGATGGTTTCGTCCCCTGCAGGCTGCCACATGGAAGATAGAAAAGATGTAAAGATTGAGTCAACCACACGGGGGCGCCATGTTCAAATAAAAGAGCCCAAGTGATCAATTTCCCTGTTGGACAGTAGAGGGGGCTATAGGATAGTGTTGAATATTGTGAGAGGGCCAGATGGGGCAAAGAGGGTCCACAAAACAAGACCACAGCGCATTGAACTTGACCGTGACCGCTACGGCATTCAAGAAGGAATGAAAATAACAACGTTCCATTGAATTATAATAGAAATAATTATTAATGCGAATAATATATTGGGCCTATAGGCTGGGTAATATTAAATTTGGATTTAAAATGATTAATTAAGCTAGGCTTGTATGACCTGAGTAGCCTATTATTATGATATCTGACAGTAAGGCTGTCGTTTTTATTTTAAAATTGCACCGACAACATTTGTTTTATTTTATGATTACATTGAAAATAAAGCATGAACTAGCTTCTTTGTGTGATGAATTCTGGGAACGTGGCAAAAAGAGGAGAGAAAAGAGCAGGAAAGAAAGGAGCTATAGGGAAGATAGAGGTCTAATTAGAGTGTGAAGGAGGGAGGGAGGAGGCTGTTAGAAGATGTGGTTGCTATAGATACTTGGCACGATGCCAGGTGGAGGCACAGCCAATTTACATTTATTCAGATGGTGGCTCCTCTCTCCCGCTCTTTTTCATTACAAAACAATAGGCTATATGACTAACATTTTAAATATTTTTAAAATGTTTATCAGATCGATTTTTTTCAATTTAAAGCCATGAAATTTCACGAGTTAAACAGACTTAATAGGCCTGTGCCTGTAGCAAAAGGCATTTGACAAGAATTGTAGGGTTCTCTGTACGATTTAAAAATTTCATTTTAATAACCATTTTTATTCGTTTTTATGTATCATTTCTAATATTTTTACAAAAGTAAAAAATAAAGTAAAATAGGCCTCATAATTGTGGATGTTGCAGAGCTCTCTAATCTAGTTCTATAATTCTCATAGCCTATTTATTCCAGTCCAAGTGCTAAAGTATTTCAGTGTAATATAATAATTCAAATGCAACTTTATTCTGTTAAACAGTCACACATCAATTAATGAATTAAGTTTGTAATACAATTTACTCATACTGTCCTGATTAATTTTGAAAGTGCAATAGTTAATTTAATTATTTTTCTCATAAATCACATACAACATTATTGCTAAGTTTAAGATGACGTCACAACATTCTATTGCCCAGTAATAGTTATGGGGGCAGCAAAAATAAATATTATTTACATTTTTGTCTCAATACAGTGAGTTCTAAGGTCTGGGGACTAAAGGACATTTCCTTTCCATTTCCTTATCATGTAAAATTTTTAGTAATTTACTATTAGATATTTCTGATAAGAATACCACACAATGAATAGATTAAATCTGACTTTTTCCCCTCAGCAAACAAAAAATACTGATGTCTGAATTTAAACTAATGCACTTAAATTAAAAAATAAAATAAAAACAGCAACAGTTACAGAAAGAAAACGCAAATCCATTACTTCATTTTTTTTTATTAACAATCCATATACCAGAGCCATTACTTTCATGACACACAGTATTCACATTTTTGTTCACAATAATATTTGTTCTAGATATTTAGACAGACAGACAGACAGATAGATAAATAGACAGATAGATAGATAGATAGATACATAGATAGATAGATGAAAGCATGAACAGCAATGTGCAAATAAAATCCACGGCCAACTTTTGAGTGCCCAGTTCTTCATCTGGAAAAAGAATAAATTCATATGTTTTAATTGTTTGACCAGTATCTGACACAGCAATTTAGCATTAAAACAAGACCAGAATGTAGGAGGCTGTCCCTGGCCATACTAATCTTTCCTCTACCTGTGCAAGCCCCACTGTCCTGCTGCAAGGATACTACTTTGCAATGTCACAACTGCACAGATCTTTAACCAATGCATTGAAATAAAAACTGTTTTCAATGGTCTATTAGCTGCAGATTAGGATGCTTCACACTTGCACAATCACCTTTAAAAAACTAAATCAAGACTAGAACAGGACCAAACCAAACATCAGCAATAATGGGCTGAAACCAGAACCAAACCAGGACAAGTATGAACGCACCCTTAGTTGGGGTGTGGGGAACTAGACTACAGTCTACCCAGGACAGTTGTGCTGTTTCAGACATTGGGGTAATAATGTCTGAGGCCCCATAAGAGGCCCCTGCATTACTCTCCTGGACTCTCCTTCTGCCCACACTGCCCCATGTAATATGTCTGAGACAGAGGAGTCCACATCAAAATTGAATATTTCTAGATCATTGGTGAAATCGAGGAAATTGTTGTGTTGTATTTAAAAATAGTTTTCAACAACAGATTTTTACTATACAGATAATAATATAAGCAAATATTATGTTCCAGACTATATTCTTGAGTGACTAAATAAGCACTGTTACATTGACAAAAATGAAAGTAGATATGGAAGCAAAAAATGATGCAAATAAATGTATGTATTGTGTGTAAGCATCCTCGACCTAAGCCTCAACTCAACTTTGAAAGACCATAACCAAAAAACGCCAAACGTAGAGTATACTGTATAGTTTTTCATTTTTTTTCCTGAGACAATACACTATATAAACGCTCTCTCAAAGTCAGGCCTTAGACATTTTAATAGAAACTTGAAGAATCTAAAGTGTTGAGTGGTGTGAAGAAGGCTGCTTTTGCTGTACCTCTCCCCCTCTCTCGATTCTCACACTCTCGTACTCTGCCGACATTGTGTCCATCCAACAAAGACGTCCCCACAGCCCCCTCATTATAAATACATGTCATTGGATCACAGCTCCTCTGAATCCCTGAGTCTGCTGCGCTCTAAGTGGCCGTGACTGAGCCCTGAATGGGTGGCCGGGCGACAACTACACCAATAGACACCAAAGACCTGAGCTTCGAGCTTCTGGGAATGAAAACCTTGCAGTGGGATGGGGTCACAGGGCGGCGGCGCACTGTCTCTTACATGTGTACGTTGTTGCACAATGTGGATATATTCTGTATGCTGTACAGTGGTGAACTAATGAAAGGGAGGATCTTTCTTTTATTTTATTTTAAGGCAATTCTGTTCAAGAGAGTTAAATGTTAGTGAACAAGGTTTGCAACAAATCTGGGCCAATGCTTTTTCCTGTTGTCTCAACAACAAAATTATATATAAAATGTTCCAAGCTGCTACAGGATAGACACAGTGTGTGTGTGTGTGTGTGTGTGTGTGTGTGTGTGTGTGTGTGGTTTTTTTAGTTCTCATTTTGTTGACAAAATTGAAAAGTGTCTTTGTCCCTCTGGAACCACAAACCAGAGCACAGTGTTGTACTTTCATCTCTTCTTTCTATTTCTGAGTCGAAGCTGGTGTTTGTACCTGGTACAACAGAATTTTCCCATTCACCTGTTCTTCTGGCAGTAATATCTCTATATGACCATTGTGATATCACTACCTCCCTATTTTCTTACTGTAGTAGCCATGCCTCTTAATTGTGCTTATACGAGCTGAACTGAAGCTACTTTAAAAACATATGTGGAGCTTAGGAAACTGTCTAATCAAACAATGATGTAAAATGGGGAATAGGATCTGTCTGAGTGAACACATATATTCTATAAAACTACACATGTAATAATGCTGCTTTCGCAATTTCACAAATGAGACGAAATTTTGTGCAAAAAATAAACACCCTTCTTTTGGACAAAACATAGTTGTCTTAATGGAAGCTTAACACATGAACATAAAGCATGCCTAAATTCTACACTGGAGCAGTGAGACCGGTTTTGGGACAATCGAGGCACTGGGAGAAGCGGTTCCTCTCTGTAGGGCTAACGAAGCCTGCATCCACATGCAGAAAGGCATGCTGGGAGCGAGCCCTGTACTGTCACCCATTCACACACATCCACCCCTCACACTCACGATGAGGTAATGCCCTTAAAGGAACAGCAAAACTACCTCATACTTTTGGGCTTATCGACATTTACAGGCAAAACAAACCACTACACTGGAAGATCTGTGTTTAATACATACATTAATACATGTTATTACTGTCATTATTTGATTTAGGTCATGGCTATTTCCTCTTTGAATCAAACTCTGATTATGTAGCCTCCACAGAATAGCTCTGAAAACAACTACGTTTACAAATGTGTTTTGTTCCAGATGTATGCACGATGCAGTCAGTGACTTGCATATCAGTTTTGTTGAAATTGAAAGTGGCACAACTATACAACACTGTAGCAATTTGTGTGCAGTGTTTTAAGTTTCCTCACAAATTTAACAAGTGAATTAAAAATGAACAAAAACATACACAAGAATTACAGAATATAGGTAGACCAGGTTGTTCTCCAAAATAAGAGTTATGCTGTCATTGCTTGTCAGTGAAATGTGGTACATCAGTTTGAAGTGAAACAAAGACAGCTAGAGTCTGAGCCCAACGTGTCAGTCAGAGAAGAAATGTCACAGAAAGCAGAGATGAGGAGGAAAGGCTCCTGACAACACAATCACACTTTCAGCAGGGGGGTCTGACTTTAGGCTGCCTGTCTGTCTGCTACCGTGAGCCCACTGCACATGATGGAGGGGCTCTCTCTTGTCCAAGTCACCAACCTACAGACTAGTCCCTTTTTGAGCATTCCAGACTGAGCCAACAAAAGGCAGCAGTGCTCCTCAAACAGCCTAAACTTCATTAGCATCCTGCTAGTCCCAGACGACCAGACCAAGAGTCTGCTCAGTCACCCACACACATGTGCCAGACAGCCCCTCCATTGGCCTTGACCCATGAACTCTAGGTTCCTCTTTCACCTGCTACAACTGCATTCATGCTAGCAGCGCCGTCTCACCAGCGGCCCACTGTTCTACATATGTTCTCCACACATTCCCACGCTCCAGGCTCAGACCTCCAGACTGGGAAATGATGACTCTATAAACACGACACTATTCATGTGGGACATTATGCATAAGTGAATTGTGACTCTGTCTGGACGTCTGACTATTCAGAGCACTTTGTTTTCATGACTTTGTCAGAAGCAGCGGAGAGTTGTATTCCTCATACTGGAAACTTCTTTTCTTATCACTTAAACTTCTACATCACTTATCAGTAGTGGCCGTATACAAAAAATCAAGTCTATAGATAATGCATAAAAGGATGCAAGGACAATGTAAAACCTATAACTCACATTAGTCTGAAAATGACTGCATACATGAACAGCTCAAGACCAACTATTGAAAAAGCTATAATTTGTTAATTCTATCCCCAATATTTATTTAAATATTCAACTGCCTGCTATTCCATTATAATTTATTCCCATGCAAAGGTTTCTAGCCGGCACATCAAGGGTAAACTTGCAATCGTCACCTCTTTCCTCTTCCTGATTCCTGATTCTTGAAGCTATTGCCATTGGCTCAGCTGCATATTCTTCTTCTCATTGGCTGGTCTAATGTGGAGAAACAGTGATGTAGCAAACATGGCTTGAGTGTAGTTTGAGTGTAATGTTATTGTGAGAAACGAGCCAGAGGCTGTTCCTGGTGCACGGCAGATTACGTGGGCCGTGCTAGACAGTACCAGAGCCGCGGCCCTGGTCTACGGAGCCGCGCTTGTCTATCACACAGCATATGGGCTCCCTAATCGCTCTATGCAAATGGACCGACGCACAGACACATGTTCACAAATGCAGACAAACTACCCCCCTTTCAGGTCCCTCATTAATGGTTCCTTCTAAACTAGACACACTCCCCCCTCCTCAAATAATAACCTCTCCACCCCCCCCTTCCTCCAAAAAACAACCCCACAGTCTAGACCCTACAACCCACTCAAACCAAACCCCCCCCCCCCACTCTCTCTCCCCA
>KN482715.1:0-13673 GCA_000787095.1 Periophthalmodon schlosseri | reverse complement strand
CCCCCCCCCCATTCTATCTATCCACCCTCTTCACCCCAGCTCCCACGACCAGTAGTCAGACCTATGATTTGCGTGACCGCCATTTTGCTGCCCACTGTATGTCACAGCAGCCTTATTGGAAAGTGAATGCATTTGGCAGTCATGACTTAACAACTCTGATGCATTTATTTCCATATCAAATTAACGCTGCTATGGAGTGCAAAAAAAACATAAACGCAACAACAATAACTCATTTATCTGCAAACATTTTTCTCATTCTCAGCTTTAGTCGTTTAATAAATATTTCCAAAGAATTGTATTTTGTGAAACAACATATGCCACTTGACAATTTGAATTGCATGGTCAATGACTCGTCCACAGACACCCGTGTGCATAAAAATGAGACTATTAGAGTAGATCTGTCTGGACTTAGTGGGGCCTTTGTATCCCTTTTTAATTAAGCAAGTCACCGCTTTTGTTTGCTTAAGGCCTCATCTGCGCGTCATGTATGTCGCTGAAACCGTGCATGTGTGACAAAGTACTATCTGATTTAGAGGTGTCACGGCGTACTCTTTTGTACAGTGCTGCATTTGCATGTACGGACGCATACAAACTACTGGACCATATGGCACAGTATAGGAGAACCACAATATGGCTCCCGTAAACACCAATCAAGCCCGTTTACATGTATCTGATGTCAAATGACACATATTAACAGAAATCTGCTCACTTTCGATCAGAGTTTCGCCATGTAACAGCGCCGCCTTCAGAGATGTAATTATCATCAGAAACCTGTGACACTTGGTTCGAGGTTATGCTAATGCAATTAGTATCAAATTGCATACAACGAGAGCTAACGGACACGCACATGACAACAACAGTAAGACACCCGACATGTTTGGCACAAAGGGAGACTGGCGGCCATTTTGTATAAGCCCGTGCCCATCTGGAAAAAAACACTGCATTCCCGTGACGACAGCAGCAGTTCCAGAGTGCATTCTCATGTAACTCAATGGAAAACAGCATTCAAGGCCAAGCGTGTCCACAACCTATTCAAATTCACACAAACCCTTGTTTCATTAATAGTACCGCTGTCAATACTCTCTCCTCTAAATCGAGCAGGATTTAAATAGAAGTGATGGGGATGTTTTAAATGCATGAGTGTAATGCTTAAGTGTGCTAAAGCTCAGAAAAGATACTTGCCATTAAACCATCTCTTGAGTTGCACTGATGATTGTGTGTCCACATCTGCTGGTTCACTACTGACACTTTAAGAGTCATCAAACGAACAATGATTTCTGCTTACACAGATAGATACAGCCACCACAGCAAGACAGCAGAGAAGAAAATAAAGATAGTGATGTCTCTTTGTCAAATGTTAAAACTGGATTGGGAATAAACAATGGTTGAGCTTTGTATGAAGTGGGAGTCTAAAGCCAAACTTCCAGTGCAGTGCTTAAACAGCCAGAGGCAGAAGGTGGGGGGTATGTCAATCTTATGAAGAAAAAAATCAACAGAAGAGAGCAGTTTCCCTCATGGCAGTCTCAGTATTCGAGGATTATTTAGGGAGAAAACCACACACAGCTGTTCGGGTCTGCGAGGTCCGAAGCGCGCTGGGGCAGCAGCTCAGAGGGGCAAACGGAGGCAGTCCTTCGGAGGTCCAGGCCCCAAGGCCACAGACAAACACTCGAGACTCCAGCCAGAGCCATGCCTGCTCCTGCTCGTATTGATTTCTCCTGAAAGCTGGTAGCTCTAGAGGTATCTTATGCCTTCAGGGACCTTCTTCGTGCTTCCCAGCCCACTCACTAGCTGCCTGCTCGGGCTTCACTGGCTCTAGTAGACCCTTGGATGGAGGTATGGGCCACGGAGGAGAGGCAGAGCATCAGAGCCCATGGCGATGATGATGATGAGCCGCACCAGGTCTCCGAGTTCAGTCATCCACCAGCCTTTATCCGCCATTCCAACCACCCACCCTCGTTTCCATCTGAAAAAAAAAAGAAAACAATGTTTTTCAAAATCTCACCTTTGGCATTCAGCCTCCCTCTGCTCCATGCAAATGCAAATGTAAACACTAACACTTTGATTAAAAATATGTGGGAAGAAAACACCAACTTGCTCTTTTGCAACCTGCCCCAAGGCGCTCACGGCTATACAAAAACAAATGAAAATGCTCAGCCTATGGTTGGGAGCATAAACATATTTATCAGGGGCGTACATTAACATTTTGTCAAACAGAAGCACAAACCCCGTATTGAATTGTGATCATATACTATTAAAAGAATTAGAAACCCATTAGAACAACAGTAATTTTTGCAGTATTGTGTGGTTGCCCAGCTATTCGAATTGCAAAAACAACTTAGGGGGGTGTCTTTGAGCACCTTTAAACCCACTAGTGCAAATCCTCTAATATTCTGCATTCACTTGAGTGTGCTGTTGTGAAAAATGAATAAATCAGAGTAAGGAGTCAGAAAGTGCCGGGTCAGTTGGAGCAGAGCTTGTTTGTGAGTGTATTCGCTGTTATGTGCATGTTCTGCACTGATAATGGGAGCACCTCGAGGAGCCCATGGCGTGGCCTGTGCCAAAGCCGGCGCTGGGTGAGTGGGCGAGCTGGAGGAAGATTCTCACACAATGCCCCTTTGAGAGGGTTCAGACATGGGTGTTAACTCCCCATTCCTCCACACACAATGGGGCCCCCCACTAGAGCCAGTGCGGGGGACAATGTTAGTTCAGGGCAGCCCTCCGTCCAGCAAGAGAATAGAGCTGCATTATCAAGATGGGTGGAGAGGCATGGCTGGGGGTGCACATGGGGAGACGAATAGGAGATAAAGAAATATGTTATAAGGACAGAGCAGGCGAGGGAGGGGCTGTGACCCATGGCTTTGGACTTGAGGAACAAAACAGACACAAATACAGCACACACAGGAGCAGACAGCCAATAGGCCTAAACTATGAGCTCAGTGCTGAGGAATGCCCACCTCACTCATTTATTATTATTCAAATCACAAGAAACACATCAGTAACTGCAAGTTTTTAAAAGTCGTCAACGTGAGATAAAATGTGTTTTCTTCCTCGTCTCACTTTCCAAGTTTAACAAAGTTTGGGCTCTTCTAATATCCTTCTATGTATTCATTTTTAGAGGACATTAGTGATTAAACAATTAAAAAACACACACGATTAAAAAAAACCCATTTACAATCCATATACTGCTGAGTTGTCCCTTATACGGTTGCCACAGCATTTCAAACTTAAAGAAAAGGCTCAATGCTGATTTCAAGACCATCAGTGAAAATTATTTCAAATAGAATGTAATTTTAACATAAATGTATATTTCTTCAGTATTTCCATTTGGTGTTATAATAGTTCTGATGTAGATCAAGACAATTCAGGGTATCAGATTTGTGCTATGAAGGAGCTGTCAAATTACTAGTGTGCAACGTGTTTTGTTTTTCTTTTCCATATACAAGCATTTATTTGTTGCTTTCAATTTATTATTTAAAACAAACTTAAATAATTCCACTGGGCAAGTGTTATTAGTAATACATGAGTAAAAGTCTTCACTTTGTGAAACAAATACTTTCTTTCCAGGCAAACTGTGGATAGTGATTTGAAATGTATAAGGGCAGTATCGTTGAGCATGTGGAGATGAGGCAGCACAGCAGTATGGAGGCGAGGGAACATGGAGGAGGGAAGTGTTTATGGAGATCCAGTGTCTCTCTGGGAGCCTAATAGAATCCTGTGGTTGGACTGACGGCTCATTGTGCCAGTGTAAAGGATTACACTGGTAAACTGGTAAAATGGGGAATGAGCCGAAACACTAGCGCCTCCCGTGGAGAGCCAACCACACATCTTACAATGTGCCTCCAGAGTCTTCTAGCTGCCCCATTTCATCATTGATAAACACGGAGATGGTAGAAGGAGAAGAGAAGTATAGCAAATATGAGAAGGGAGTTCATACATGCAAGTGCACGGCCATAAATGTGCTAAACCTGTGTAAAAGATGGAAACTAGGGAGGAGGTGGGGGCACAAGGCTTACGCTCAATACCTGAGCATAATACGGACAAATGATGCCTGTCTTGCCTGTCTGTCTGCATCCTGAGTGACAGTTTACAATTGCAAAGGCAGCAGGTAGACCCGGCAGGATGCCATTTTGGCTTTACCTTTCACAATTTCCTAACCTATTTTAGTCTTTCAGCCAGCATTTCCGTCTCTCATCTGGCTCCAGCTATTTCTAATCTCCTCTTTTCTCTATGTTCATTCTTTTTATTCTTTTACTAGCTAATAAAATATATACAACTGTAAACCCAGCTAGCACATTTTCAATAAAGAAAAATGCAAACCAATAATTGTATTTTCTTTGGCTCTATTAATCAAACTAACAACCCTTTTGTTTTATAGGATTTGGCCTCGTTACATTTTCTTGATGTGTGATCACAAACACTATGACATTTTTATTCTTCTTTATGAACAACAAGCGACTAAACCTTCCCTCTCGTCTCGTTTGCTGCCGGTGAAATCCAACCACAATGAACACAATACATCATCTGCATTCTGTAACCTGCCATGGCTCTCTTCATCTCTGTTCCTTCAAAGGAGGCCGAGGCCGCATTCAAACAGCAGGACACACACTCGGCTAACAAACCTCATTACCAGCCAATAGACATCTTCTCAATGCTTAGACTAGTTGTCACACATCCCCTCTCAATGCACACACTGGTGGCCACACTGACCACAACAAAGCATCTTTACAGAACTAATTAGAAGGGTCCCCTCTCTATTTAAAACTCATTTGAATAGGAAGGCGCCAATAATGAAGAGGGAGTGAGACTGAGACGGGACAGCCACATGAAGCAAGAGAATTAGCAGAAGAAGAGGAACAGCAATGGAGTCAGCTCAGGAAAAAGAGAAGAAAGGATGCTGCTAATAAACTTAAAGAGAGACAGCAACGCAGTCTTTCAGGGTGGAATTAGAGAGAGCCGGCTGCGCGGGAAGGGGGACCTGAATAAGTGTGACACCACTCTGTGGCTCACATGAGGCAGGAGCTGCATCGATGTGATTGGTGTACTGGTAAGATCGTCGGGCAACAACAATGTGCAAAAAGAGCAAAAATCAACACTGATATAATAAAGCTCCATTAGTATTACATTGAAGTAGCGGCATGATAGGGTTAATGATGTACCTGATTGTGGGTTTGAGGATTAAATGTAAATTTTCTAAACAAACGGCTCAACAACACATTCCATTTACTGTATTTGTCTTTGACTTTGTATTAGGCCTGCAAGATTCATTGTAATTGAAATCCAAATTTGAATGGAAGCAAGTAGCAAATCACAAAGGTTGTAATTTTTTAAATACTATAATTTCCTCTACAAAAAACAAAATATCGTATCTTATTCTGCATAAAAACAGCTAACCCTGTAGTTTAGATCTGACAAACATGTTCTGAAATTTAATTCTTTATTAATTTGTCAGTTCATATTTCTGTCTTTTTTGTCAGTTCTTCTGGAGGCGTTGACTGTGAACTTTGAACAGAATCCTATTATTAGAACATAAACTGCAAATCTAATTGCAGTGTTTGGCAGAAAAAAAAAAAAAAAGTTCCATATTTTTTCCCAAATCATTCAGCTCAAATTTTTATGTTATTTAAACTGTTTGATGAAGCTGACTGGAAACAGGCAACAGCTAAATGGGACAACAAGGGTCTTGGTTCAAGCTCAAGGCCAAGTCTGTCAACAGTCTTTTCAATAAACACAAGATTATGCTGTTATATGTTGTTCTATTCTTACCATAATCTCAAAAATATAAACTTATTTAAAAACCTCCATCTTTTCTCCACACAATAAATGTTAAGTTCAAGTTGAAGTTATGACCTAATTGTTGTCTCATCAAACTCACTGGTCCTTGATGAGTGAGGCATTCTGGGGGAGTAGCAGGTGTCCCCCCGTGTCACAGAGCTTCCCAGACAGCTTGTTAATTTGCACTTTCTTACACGCACGTAATGTGTGCGTGCATGCATGCGTGTATATATGTGTGTGTGTGTATATATTAGCGAAAGGACTTGACCCTCGCGGGCTGCAGCAGTGTTTCGCGTCTTGCTGGGCGTGGGAAAAAGATGGGAGCCCTTTTCACAGATGCCTTGGCTGAGGCCTGGTCTGCTGGGGGCCCCCTGAGCACACACCCGTCTCACCCCCCTTGTCCTGCACACCCCCCTCCCTCCTTATTCTTTCCCATTCAGACTCAAAACTACTGGCTTTCAATAGCGGGACCCCCTTCCCAGTCCTTCATAAATACATCTCATTATTCAAGCCCTAGTTTGCATTGGGATTCCAAAGAGATCTCCACTCGGCTCCTGAAGCTTGATGCCCCTCAGCCCTTTTTGGAACGCACAAGAGCAAATTCGACTCCGTAATCTCCCTATGTTAATATTTGTTTTAAAAAGATGTGAGCACACTTATTTAACATAGATGGTTTCAAATATTTAACCAAGTTTTTAACTCCTATTTTCTGCAAAATACAAACTTGTGTTGACGGAATTTTTTTACGAATAACCTATGCTAAGTCTGCCCTCCATCTGCTGCCACCTATAGTACAGTGTACACATACATACTCTCTTCAACCCCTCAAAAAGACCCCCCTCAAAACCCCAGCACCCAAGCCCATTCACCGCAATACATTACTGCCCAGATTTATCTCCCATCAGTCCATATAATACACGAGGTTATAATTTACATCCACTTTAGAAAACAGCAGCACAGGCAGATCCTTGCATATGCTAATATAAAGCTTGGGAAAATCTGGATGATTCAAAGAAGTCCATGGTGAATTTGAATAAGTGAGCTCCAAGGTTGTGGAACCTTGAGGATGTGACCTTGCTAACACTGTGTACTTACAATGACAACGTGTAATTAAGACACTCTTTTGGAGTCGGATGAAAACATTTTTACTTTGATTTGGATTTAAATTTAGGGACATTTAATAATAGTTCATTCTTTTAAGTGGTAATTAAACATGAATAAATATTGAACAGCAGTTTAAACTGAACTACTACTAGTGCACCAATAGAAATCTGATTTGCATGAACTGGCCTAATTAGGGCCAAGCAATAAAGATAAGAAAAAATGTCTATAGTCTTTCTGAAGTGATAAGTCATGAATATATTAAAGGTATGTTAAAAGCTGCAAAACATAACATAATTTTTTTTTAGTTAAATTAACCTGATGCTCTGTACAAATGCAATTTACAATGTTTACTATGACTGAATAAAACAGCACTAGATTATTATACTTTCCATTATTTAAGTGACCTATTTCCCATTTCCCAAATATGTCAGATATATATGCTATATGCAAATGAACTCAATGCTCTCCAACATTTGGAGACACTGCATGACTGTTGGTGGAGGTATTAGGGGCCGAAAGGACAGAGCCACCCAAACGCTCTTTCCACATGAGCAGGTCCCAGCCTTGGGTGAGCCCTGGGTGCCTGCGCGGTGCTAACGGGATAAAGCAAGCGCGCCCAAGATTACATGGCTACCTCCCCTGCACCTAGCACACGTTCTACCTGACAAATAGGATCATAGTGTTTAAAGGGATAAAACGCTCAATGTATGAGAATGAAAGAGAGAGGTCTGTGTGAAGAGGAGGGGATTGGTTTGGGGGGGCTACTATGTAAAACAGATTAATACTTCAAAGGGGGAATGATGGAACTGAACATGGAGGTCCCACTTTGCTCCTGAATGTGTTGCTGTGGGCTAGTCTAGTATTGTATGTACATATCAAGCGTGATATAAAACATACTGGCATTTACTATACAGTGTGTGCAAATAAAATGCCTATAAATGCCTTTTGAAAGCAACAATATGTGAATAAGAAATTAAACTGCTTCTCTTTAAACCTTTTCTTGAAGATTTTACATAAACAGTCTTCATGCCCACAGCCATGCATGAGGACACATTCGGGTAGATGGACTATAATGTATATAGTGAACAAAGCAATGTTTTAATACCTGTGGGTGGGCTCTTGTTTGGAGAAGGTTTGTCTCTCCTAAACTTCAGCAATGGTGAAGTCCACATGATCCCTTAAAAAAAAAGGAGTAGATTAATGCAAAAAACACACATCTATATTTGAATAAAACACCAAAAGGTAGTCAACTAAAAACAGAATGGAAAGTGCATCAGCCTGACCTTGTGGCTACAGTTATCTGACAAAATTGCTTTAAGTTATTCTTTTTAGGCACTCCTCATTATTTTTGTTCTTCAATCCAAGGCTTAACATATTTGTGTACTGTAACTCTTAAATACAAATGCAAAACAAATGCACGGGGTATTTCAAAGCACAAAGAGACACAAAAGACTAGCAAACAATAATTCAGAAACACTTAGCATAAATATTATTGTTAAGTTTTTAGGGGACAAACAGGACATAAATTCAAGATGGAGGACAGGCAGGTCAGCTGTATGATACTCTGAGGTAGTGAGCACTTCACACAGTCACACACCGTTCAAGATGCTTTTTAACGGTTCACATCAAATATTGTCAGTCATGGTCTAAATACAGCATGGGACTTCAGGGATGTTCAATCATATCTAAGGCTTGCTGATTTGGCTCCTGGAATAGATCAAAGTCAGAGCTGGTGTCCTATTTTAGTTTTATCTATAGTTCCAATCTGAAAATAACACACAAATGTGAGCACATCTTCCATATCCAATTCACATCTGGCAGCTCTGACAAATGTTCACTGTAGTACAGAAGCTACAGCCATTCTTATAAATATTTGACTTGTACGCTTCATAATTCAAATGAGGAAAATTTTTATTTTTATTATGTAAAATACAGTAGCCTATTCTCACAGTAACAGGCCAATATGCATCCGGCTACACAGTGGATCTATTGGAACAGCCTGTGTGCTACATAAACATATGGGTGAATAGGTTTTACATTGATCAATTTAGTCAATTTAATAATTTTCAGACTATTACACTGTGAGACTCGTGTTTAGGGGCAATCTTGCCCTTTTATTCCATATATCACTCTCTCAATGTCAAGATAATTACCATTGGCAAAAATAAGTGGCCCAAAGTTTAAGGCAATACAATCAAGGAGTTTGGGGCCAGGTTAAGGTTTAAACAAACAACGAATATAACAAAAATAATAATAGGCTGTTAAAATAATATAGGCTATTTTAGATTATTGTGTATTGACACCATCTGTGCAAATAAAAAGCACGCTAGTAGTGAAAAATATACTCTACAGAAAGCAACTGCCTATGTTGATGCCAACGCCATCACGTGAGCCTTCAATTGGCCAATCAGAGAAGCGCTTTAACTATTTCTGGTCTACCCTCCAGATATGACAGTCAAACACCCACACAGTTGTGGCAAGTAGCCTACAGTCAAATCACTTTCTATAATAGCTCCTGTATTTCTTAAAGTTGTGCGGACTGAACATTTACTGGTCCTTTACAGGCCCCAGGATCACCATGATGCCAAAATCACAAATCCCAAACGCATCAACATTCACGCCCTCACGGCCACGCAGGGCTGATCTGGACCCGTCCACAGTCCACACAAACCCGGGACAGATGAAAGATGTTGGAGAACTACGTTCACAACGCTGTTGTTCAGGGCTAAACCGGAATGCTCCGTGCTCCTGCTCGGCATCTCTTCTGAGGTGGCATCTCTCAGCATCCATCCTTTCTGCTCCGCACAATCCCGGTATAGTCCTCTTCCGCCACGCCGAAAAGACCCCCTGTTCCCGAAGTGCTCGGCTACAGTTCGTACTTTCGGTTCTCTAGCTTTATGAAATTAAAACTCATACAGCTAGATAACCAAAGACACAAACTAAGCCATGGTCTCTTAAAGGGGCCGCCTCTCGGTTCGCGCTTACTCGAGAGGTTGAAGACAGGGAAGCAGCGAGGGAGAGCGCCTGCTGCCTGGTCACATTGCGCTTCGAGCTCCTTACGCACACGCACATACGCATACAGATGGTGAGATGGGGAGCGAAAGAGGCTAACAACCACCCTGCTTTAAAATGAAATTTAGATTTAATGGCAATACCACACCTTTTATCATAGTCTATCCTCGCATTCATCCATCATCACATCAGATGATGCACATTTGCACACACAAGATTAGAATTCTATTTTACACCTGCAGTTTAAAGAGAATAACTGGGATTGTCGCATATAAGCAAGGTACTTGCATGTTTTCAATGCAGTCAACTGGACTATTTTCATTATAACGTTGTGTAAGACATCCTCATGAGGGAGCGGCCACAATCCCTTCTTTTTGTTTAACCACGGGGCATAATGTTAAACTAGCACAAAAGTTTATCCAACATGCGTTTACATAACACAGACTCAAGTATACGGTAATGATTCTAAAAGAGTAACGTTGAAAAAAGGCCAAATTGCCTGACTGATTTTAAGAGTAATCAGAGTGGCCTTCATGTGACATGAGACCACTATATGAGCCTAAAAGAGAATCCAAAAGACCACAGAATGCTGCACGGGGGGCAGTCCAACAGCAACTTAGACTCTTCATTTACAAAAGGCCAACGTCTCACTTACTTGCACACCAGGGTCAACTCCACTTCACTGAAACAAAGTCCACCAGAATCCTTCAAGTCCACAGTCTTACTTTGTACGAGTTTTGTCTTTTATGAAAGTACTCAGCAAATTTATATAATAAGCCACAAAAGCCACAAAAAGTAGGCCTATATTAAAATTGCACAGTCCTTTCCCTCACACACGCGAACTGCAACTGACAAGTGCAGTGCGTCCACGCGCTGAACCGACGGATGGCGAGAGAGCGGGGAGGGTGGGGGGAATAACTCCGCCTTAAAAGAGAAAGAGAGTAAGAAGCGGGAATCTGGTGTCATATAGAAAGTTCATTGATAGCCTACTTTGTGTTGGAAGTATGCCAATCGTTTGTCTTGTTGTGCGTAAATTGTGCGTAAAAGTTCCGCGACAGAAGAACAGACATTAGCGCCAAAACAATTTAAAATAGGCTACCAGTCATATGGCAGAGTTACAATACATGTGTTTGGCTGCATGCATCTGTATTTTTCTCAAGTCTGTGTAATCTAATTTATTTTTCATATATCCGTGAACTTTAGAACAATTAAACCTGCTTAAAGCAGGGTTTATAGGAGGAGATTCAAGCGGGTGTACAGGGTGCAGAATAGGCCGCACAACCATATCCTAATACTTCCAATTCCCCCAATATGTTGCTTTATCCGAAGTGATGCTGTGATATGAGTGGTATCTGGGTCCACACGATGAGATACTGAGTGTGATAACTACAGATAAAAAAGCCAGTTGCAGAGACAAGCAACCAATAGAAACTTGTAATATCTCTGAAAGTTTGAAAGGATATTTAAAAGGCTGGTGTATCTGAGCGCGTGCAGGTAAACCAATAAAAGAGAAGGGGACCTGATGTGGATTTTCAAACGAAGCTTGCATCAGATAAGTGTTATATATCTGATTATTGCGCATGGGCAATCTGTTAGTATCAAGGAGGTGCAGGCTCCCTGTCAAGCTGCAACACAGGTCTGACTCTAGGTAGGATTCCTATTCTTCTCAGCATCATTTATAAACAGATGTAATCTGCGCTGGCCTCTGCTGCTATCTGCCTGTAATTGAACTCACACCAAACTGCTCAGTGCCATGGTATAACATCTAAAACGGGTGGGAAAAAGTCCAAAAATATAATGACGCGTCCCGCTCCTTTGTAACATGCATATAATGTTTTAGTGATCCAGGAATGTTTCTCTATTATTAATGCTGATTTCTTCAAGTGTCCCAATTAAACCCTAGGGGCACTACTAATCATATATGCTAAAAAAAATGAAATAGTGTAGCCTATGCTTATCTTAAACTAAACTTGATACCTCTCAAGAACTGTGAGCCCAAGTAAATGGAAATAAAGCTAAACACTTTTCAGCGTACTAGTGCCCATGGTGGTGTGTGTTCACTTGGATTTTCCCACAAACAAGTGACAGAAAAATCTTACCCCCTCGAAGCCACCCCCACCCCTGAAAATAAAAGAAAGGGAAAAAAGAAGTCAACATCAAGTTCAACAACGTGCCAGAGTGAGATTTACATGACAATCGGGTCTGGGATCCTCCACGTCCCCCCAAGCCCGCTCAACGGAGTCTGGCGTCATCCCCGCTTCACTTTCCCAGGCTCACAACAATATCTCCTGCTGAGCTCTGCACTGCAGCGCTGCCTGGGGCCTTTGTCCTCCGCCTCCTCCTACCACCACTACGCCGCTAAATGAATACTTCTTCGATGAGCACAACACTCATTAAATATTCCCCGAGCTGCATTAATTCACCGATGACCAAATTTCGCCTATTAGGACATGTCACACGTGGTCAGTGTACCACGATGGCCCAGTAACATAGGCACACACAAATGATCTAACGCTACAGATAGCGCAATCAACATCAAGTAAGTTTTTTCAACTCTATGCCATTATTGGTCATTAAGGAGTAGAGTCAACAATGATATCCCCATGTAATAGGTTTGGGACTCTGTAAATTACGCAGTGTTTAAAACCATGATTTAATTCTGATTAGGTCTTAAATTAAATAAGTAGTTGGCCTAAATTGTTATATGGGCTAGGCTAGATGTTGCTACTTCTACATTTCAACATCAGTGAGTTAGTGACCACGTGATGTGAAGAGACTTGGCTACAGTGTGAATGGTTGTGTGTTGCCGGATGAAGCCGAAACTACAGTACGCAGAGAAGACCCGGAGAGGAGGGGCAGTCCGCGAAAGGCCTATCACATGTTAAATAAACTTCGTAATATTTGGGCGGTGAAATAACCAATAGCGTTAATGAAACCAAAGGAAAACATATTTTGAAATAGACCTAAATAAATAAATAAATAACGTAAGTGCATAAAACTGAGCCAGTGTATGACTAAAATTAACAATAGGCCTACATCCAACGAAAGATAAAACAGAGCCATCTCTGACTCCCAGTAAATTTTACTTTAAAAATCAGGTCTTCTGATTGGATGAGGGTGAATCACACACAGGCCAACCCTAAGTATATGCCTGTGTGGCCTATGCTCATAACTACATTTGAAGAGGGAAGAAATAAGCATTTTCATCAAAGACAAAAAAGAGGAAAAATACTAAGCAGCCTACCTTTATTAAAAAAATAATAATAAAATAAAAATAATAATAATAATAATAAAATCTGTCTCACATACAGTGTGTGTTAGTAGTTTGGCGCTGGTACAAGTGTTGATTGGCACTGGAATTGACTGTAACCATTTACCGGGGAATCATGCACACACAGCAGCAGAGTAACACATTTAAACCACGTGGACATAACCTACATTTTAACGACATGCTACAGCTCGGCTCCTTTTAAAATACAGTGTGTTTAAGAGATATCGGAGCATTCACAGGATAAACAGCGACACTCTATGGCGAGACTGAGCCACACTGTACCACTGAGGAAATACCGCGATTTAACTATGTTGGCCTATGCACTCATTTCCATTTAGGCTTAATTTAAAAAGCTATGTCAGCTCTAAAAATATAAAGGCGATCTACCAACGTGTCGCCTAGCCTCCTGGTACAGAGCTGCTGACACACTACTGGACTAATAAGTGTTTAGGCTGCACTGACCAGGCCCAATATCTATAAGTGAAAAAGACCTCTGGTAAAGGTGGTTAAAACT
>KN482714.1:19656-31461 GCA_000787095.1 Periophthalmodon schlosseri | reverse complement strand
ACCGCTCTATGTCGCCTGCCTCCTCGCTTCGGTTTTTAATGTCCCCTTAATGGACATGAGCACTAGCAACGAGCTAACGCTTTCCACGCTGAATAGAGTCACAAACCGTGTCCCCTCTGCCACATGTTACCACGTAGTTTTTGAGGTTACAGCATTAAAAAGAAATAAGCAAGTCAATTTAAAGATAACAAACTAAAATTGACAATAGAAAACGGACCACATGATTCTCAGGCCGGGTTTCAGAGTTTGGGGATGACGACAGCAAAGACCCTGGTTTTGAGTGTCGTTTTCGAGACAACAAGTTGGAGCTGGCCCTCAGACCTCGGAGCGGTATATAAATGTAAGCTATAAACGATAATAGCAGGATTTCCCCCAAAATAACTATTCTACATGTACAGTATTGTTAAAGAGGGGTATTACGCAAAATCTTTTTTTTTTTAAGCTTTCTGCCATGTTATGTTATTCCCTCAAACGTGCCCGATGAGACGTCTTGGATGCCTACAGCGCCCGTGGTCCCACACGACAGTTCTCCGGAAATATACAAAAACATGATACAAAACAATACACTACAACTTCACAAACCTGGTGCGATGTGCAGTAGTTTCATTAGCAGGATGCACGCTGATTTAGGCCTGTCACGATTATTACATTATCGACTTATCGTTCAATACATGATAGATTTTTGGGGGTCAATATTTATCGTGGGTACTTTCTGTTTGTACTAATGGGGAACTTTTTGGTAACTTTTTATTTAATCCTTTTTCTAAGGGTTAAATAAATAACTTCTATGACTTATTAAGTGTCTCATTAATATACTGCAGCTCATATTCATTAACAATACTGTACATATAGAACAGTTGTTTTGAGTCAGTGCACTGAATAATATCGTTTCGTATCATATTTTCTTAACTAATATATCGTACTTTGAAATTTGTTATCGTGACAGGCCTGAAGGGGGGTGACTTAATTAATTTACTGATTAAACATTGCATTTATAGCGCCTTTCAAGATACCCAAAGAGCTTTGCAGCACATTATTCATTCACTGGTGGTAAAGTTCTATTATAGCCACAGTTGCCCTGAGGCAGACTGACGGAAGCGAGGCTGGTGATCTAAATATGTTATGTGTTAGCAGTTAATACCCCGTAGAAGTAAAATACCCCCTCTTTAAAGAACATGAATGCATGAAATAAATAAATGAAACACTTAATGAGTCATAGCTGGGTTTCAGATGACGTCACAATATTCTATAGGCCCATGTTATTTAAAACGGATGCAGCTAAAACAAATATTGTTAAAATGCAGATTTGTGTTGTAATACAGTGAGTTCTTGGGTCTAGTCACTCATAGAAATGATCAGGTTCAACTTTTGTGAATTTACCTCTTGGATATTTCACGGCAAAGCGCGATGCAATCAATAGGAAAACCTGGCTCTTGCCCCCATCTGGGAGTATGACATCATCACATCCTCGAATCCGAAAACTGCCAATAGTAATTACGGTGACACGCAGGGTGCTTCATTTCCTCAAGACAAAGTGAAAATGAACAGCAAAGGCACAACAAAAGGTGCGTTTGTTGGTTACATAAGAGCGTAAACACGGCTCAGAACACAGAGGGCTAGTGTACAGATGAACGGGGTAGTGTCTGCCCACGGTCACATGGAGGAACCCGGTCCAGCAGGTTAGTGAGACAGAAGCCAGCACTGAACCAGTGCACTAGGTCTCCACCGTCTGCATCTAATGATAAGCAAAATATTGTCCTAAAATCAGGAAACGTGCGGTTAGCATGCAAGTTATTGGCATTACTGTGAAAGCTGTGAAAGCGCTTATAAACTCTGAATAATTAGGGTGTTCGAAATGCATAAGGGAAGTGAGGAATAACTTTGGACCACTGCAAACTGTTTATAATGATCTAGTTCTGTTTTTCACGTTTTAAAACACGCACCTTTAATTTTCACTGTAAACAAATAAGACTCCATTCAGCTGACCAGGCCGGCGCTCACAAAGGCATCATTTACAGCGCAACTCCGACTCCCGTTTGCAATTGGCTCTATGCACAGCAGCACGCTAGCTAGCTCATTGTACCTCAAAGCTAACAGTCACGAAACAAAGTAAACAATAAACGTTCAATTAAAGGCTACCCAATTATTTTTATATGTAGAATACTTCAGTTAGTGGTGGTGTTTTGATATTTATTATGATTCAAAATTAGCATTAGCGTTAGCATCGAGTATTCATTTTATCTGGGCAGTGTTTAACATGTTGTCAGTGACACCCACCCGCAGCTCCCTGTCCACTGCCTCATCTTTAAATATTTATTTATTTTAGCGCGACTCTGCAAAAACCTCACAGAGATACAGGAAGCAGCGACGCTAACGGTAAAGTTGCCGGGCGCTACAGTGCACAGAGCCAATTACCAGGAAGCTTGAGCCTGTCAGGAGATTGGCCAAATCCCATTTATGTCATGCCCTGAAAGCAAGTCCTTAATGAGGAGTCACTGCCACTCATTATGAAAGGAGCGCCCCCATCAGGCTTCAAGGGTACCAGGGTCACGCCACTATGAAAGAATCCCGGCTCAGCAGCGGGACGACCTGGAATGCCACAAATTAAAGTGTGCAGAACATTAATCATGCATGAATCATGAATTATTACATCTGCTTTACTGGGATGGACTTGAGGGACATACAAAGCTCTCAAACAGGTAAGGGGGGGGTTGGGCGTATTATGTAAAATGACCTGACACCGTTTTATAATGGTGTTTCCTCATTATTAGCTTATTCAGAGTTGTATTTTGATTGATTCATGCGCGTATGAGTTAGAGCTGAACGATTTGGGAAGAGAAAAACATCAAATTGTAATTTTTTTGACAAGAGTTACGATTAGATTTGTGATTTATGTTTTAATTAAAGGATTCTATTCAAAGTTCACATTTTAAATACAAGAAATATGAACTGAATTCTTCTGTACTGTTGTTTATCAAGGAAATTATGGCACCTTAAAGGTACTATATTACACTAAATTAACTCTTGTGAGCTTTGAGCCATGTTATAATGTTACCTCCTCAAAAACATAACTGGAGTTGTGTTTTGTTTCGTTCACACATGTTTGAGTAACACTTTATTATTAGTCTGTCTACATCTCCAAAGCTCAAAATGCTCAATTCCACCTTCTGATGTCAGGTAGTGGTAATTTTCAATTTAACAGCTACCTTTTACCTTTAGTTGAGTAGAGATGGGCAATTATTTAAAAATAAATATAAAATTGAGGCTATTTAAAAAAAATAAATAAAATTTTTTATACAATCTGCTTTGATCACTGGTTTGCACTCGTGGCATTTCTTGACCGTGACGCGGCACAGCTGTGAAGTGAAAACCATTTCAGGAGACTTCATCATGAAGATCACTGAGAGAAGGACAAGGGTTTGCAGCTCTCTCAGCAAAACGGGGTGGATACTTTGAAGATCTGAATATAAAATTTAAAGAAATATTTAGTCGAGCTTTTTTTTTCCTTTGCTACATAATCCCACATATCTTAACATGTTTTATGAGTTTCACTTTTGTTTCTGACGCTCAAGTCAAAAGTCAAATCACCCGCTTCACCGCTTTACAACCCACGTTCTGCTAATGAAACTACTGCACATCGCATCAGGTTTGTGAAGTTGTAGTGTATTGTTTTGTATCATATTTTTGTTGTTGAATTGTTGTGAGGGAGCATGAGTGACGTAGGCATGTGGGCGGAGTATTGGACAGAATCTTACAGCTCACCGTAAGGAGGGATTTTGTTGACTTTTTTTCTTTCTTTGCCACATAAATCCACATATCTTGCTTCACATATTTGATGTCTTCTGTATGTACTGTATATAATATGTAGAAAGTAGTAAACATAAAGAAAAAAGAAACACTGAGTGAGGAGGCGTGTCCAAACCTTTGATTGGTCGTGTACAAGGGGATGATAAAGTAACATATGGAACAGTATGTGCTAATAGGTAATAAGCAAGTTGGGAAATTCTATTTTGATCGGAGCTTCGTGAACCCGACAGACACAGCACCACAGCGTCACTCGTTTAGCACGAACCACTTTCCTCATCACAGCTATTGTTCAACATGACACCTTATTTTTCTCATCTTTAGGAAATTCTCACTAAAATACAGTGGTGGATGAAGTATTCAGTTTTGTAACTTAAGTAGAAGTACAGATACAGAGGTAAAAAGTTATTCAAGTAAAAGTATCACATGAAAAAAATCTACCTAAGTAAAAGTATTTAAGTACCTGTTTAAAAACGTACTTTAAGAGTAAAAAGTAAAAGTATAAGTGGTGTTCATTTGCTAAAGTGTTAAATGTAGTAATATTGATTAAAAAAAATATATATATATTGGTCAACAGTAATAATACGAATCCATTTTTTAATTTTTCTTGTGAATTTCGGGTATTTATTTTTGTTCAATGCCAAAGTTTGAACTTGAAAACTTTAGTCTGGATATTACCACAAACATGGTAAAAATAACCCCTCATATCATATGAAAAGTACTTTTTACTTTTCAGTCCAGTTAAAAAAAAAAAAAGTAGTGGTGTAGAAAGTACAGATACCTGCTCTCAAATGTAGTGAAGTAAAAGTCAAAAGTATCCACTGTAAAATATACTTGTACTTGTAAAGATACCTAAAAATTCTACTTAAGTACAGTATTTACCGGTACTACTTTTACTTCATTATATTCCACCACTGCTAAAATACAACTTTTAGACCATGTGCAGTCTAGTGCTTGTTTCTTATAGAACACATGACTTCAGAAATCTTGGTTTGGTGAATTATTGCTAAATGTCAAAAATGTTTTTGTGTTTTTTGTGTGTTGTTTAGTTCATAAATGTCTTCTTATATAAAATGTCTACACCTTAGCTTTGGTATATGTTATATGTGTTATAGTGGTGTAACAGTATGCTAATGTCACAATTTGAGTGAAGGAATTTAAACAAAGCTTAAAACAATGGCCGCTCTGGTCGAGTTTTGCCATCAAAGTAATGCTAAACACCACCTAGCATGCTAACGTGCACTTCCTGATCATTGGACAATAAAACGCTTGGTAATTAGATCCAGATAATACCACATCGGTCTTATTTTGACTTAAAGAGGTGGGCATTTTACTTCTATGGGGTATTAATTGCTAACACATAATGTATTTAGATCTTAGCTTTTATTGTATTGAAAATGCTAAATTTGCAGAACAACGTATTAACATGTTTAAGTTTCACTTTCGTTTTTGACGTCAAAAATCACTCCCACTTTACAACACTATTGCATTACAATCGGCGTGCGTTCCGCTAACGAAACCACTGCACATCGCGTCAGGTTTGTGAAGTTGTAGTGTACAGTTTTGTATCATGTTTTTGTATATTTATGGAGAATCGTCGTGTGGGAGCGTGCGTGATGTAGGCTTGTGGGCGGAGCATTGGAATTGGAACAAACCTTACAGCTAACCATAAGGAGGGTTTGAATAGGGCCCGGGAGAGATCGCTAGATTACTCAAACGTGCATGGATGACACCTAAAACCTCTTCAGGCGTGTTTTTGATGAGGGAACAACGTTATAACACAGTAGAAAGCTCCTAAAAAGTAGATTTTGCATAATACCTTTTAAGAGCTGCTTATAATATATCTGGGGAAAGACAAACTTTGCTCAAATGTAAATGAATCGGGTACAGGGCCTTTAAGAAAGATATTTGGCCCTTTAAATAAGATTATCCATCCATATAGTTTCCTGTTGAACATTCAGTTTTATTCTAGGCCAGTGAATTAAAACAAAACATGATCCGGTATTATGGAGACAAGATGGGTTTCTGTGAGTTGTGCCAAGTTTAAATACGCGCTAAATGGAGTAAGAAACTGATAGTAAATATTTATGCCCGCAGATGGATTTATTTATAGCGATCCATTTATATACTTGACAGTGGAAGTGGAAGTTAGAGCTGATGACTGCACACAGCTGATTCTGAGCAAAACTGTTACTCCATTTCCTCAGGCCGTGTCCACGCTCACATGGTACTACTGGCATATATAGATGTACACTTAATGAATATATATTAAAAAATCCTTGCGTTTTCTCTTATCTCACCAACGCGATCACGGACGTTGTAAATTTTCTTTTATTTATTTATTTTCCCAATGATTTCCCAATGTTTCTTCCAAATCCAATCCAAAATGTGCAGAAATAAATGTAACCTAAATGAAACATAACAATTAATCATAAAAATCATAAAGTGAAAATCCCCCTCTTTAAAGGACAATTTTTGGATTGTGTTATTATCTTTATCATTCACATGTATTTGAGCAAAATTTGTCTGTCCCCTGATATACTATAAACAGGTCTTAAAGAGGGGATATTATGCTAAATCTACTTTTTGGAGCTTTCTACCATGTTGTAACGTTGTTCTCTCATCAGAAACATGCCTGATTTTATATGTCATCCACGCACGTTTCAGTAATTTAGCGATCTCTCCCGGGCCCTGTTTGAACACTCCTTACGGTTGGCTGCAAGATTTGTCCAATGCTCATTTCATATGGATTGTCGAAAGTATCTCAAACCTGATACTAAAACTCAAAGTGCTTTACATCAAGTACTCACCCATTCACACTTGCCCAAAGACACAACAACAGCATTCATCTGTGGGAGCTGGAATCGCACCGGTCAGTGGATCTGACCGCTCAACCCATGATGTTATGTCGAGAGCGGGATTCGAACTGAACTAGATACTCATTTGAGCGAGTATCGATATTGAAAAAATCAGATAAACTGAAGAAAATTGGACCGTTCTCGAACAGTTTTATTGAGTTTTATCAGAACGTGGCATAATAAGCAAATGCTGTTATTTACTGTCAAAATCGAGTTTGAAATTTTAGTATCGTCACAACTTTATGTACAAGTATTAACCCATGAACACAGTGTTACTCGTATCTGCTCTGTCTGTTTGGCAGCGTCCAGCTCATTCATGTGTTTGTTCCCACCTCCCATTCACACGACTTTACACATGCCGCCGGTGCCAAGCTGCAGACACTTTAATGTAGTTAGCAGCTGGTGAACACAGCTCTCAATTCAATTATTCAGCAATGGGAGTGGGTCATTTTTACCCCCTGCCTCGACCCTGCCAGCCATCACGGGGAAGTTAGTGCGTAAATGTGTCACAAGCAACTGTAGGACCCGGTGTACTGTCTGCTGCGCTGTAGTGTTGTCACGAACATTTCAGACTCGATTTCGATACTAAAGAATGGACTCGATACCGATTTTGAGACCCAAATGAAGCTCTTTTTTTAAACAATATTGTAATTTTCAACACAGAATAATAGTATTTGTTTATTACACCATGTGGTTATTACACAGTGGTGGAAGAAGTACTCAATTACAGATACAAGAGCAGAAAAATACTCAAGTAAAAGAAAAAGTATCACATGAAAAAATCGACATAAAATCGACGTAAACATATTAAAGTATCCATTTAAAAAAAGTACTTAAAGAATAAAGAGTAAAAGTATTTTGAGCAGATTTTGAGGTCTTATAGGGCTTCAAATGTAGTGCTTTTGATTAAATTAAATTTATTGTTATTTTTATTTGTATATTTTTGTTTCCTCAAATTATGAACGTGTAAAAAAATGCTCAGCCTTTTCAGGAGTTTAAAAAAAAACAAAAAAAAAAACTTTTACTTTTCAGTCATGTTCAAAAATGTAGTGGAATAGAAACTACAGATACCTGCTCTCAAATGTAGTGAAGTAAAAGTAAAACGTATCCACTTTAAAATGTACTTAAGTAAAGTACAGATACCTAAAAATTCTACTTAAGTACAGTACTTTACTACTTTTACTTTGTTATATTCCACCACTGGTCTTACACTAGTTCTGATACCTTTCCTGAACAGTTTCATCTTGAATTTTAACATTTTATCCAGTTCAAAATCAAGTGTTTTGTTTTTTTTTCAGTATCGATACTTGCTTAAATGAGTATCTAGTTTTTGATTTTTGATACTTTTGACGACCCTACTATGGAGAAGGCTGAAGAGCTGATCCACTTTATTGCTAACTGATGCACAAATGCATTACACAAATGATGCAAGCAGCAGTAATATGCAGAAGGTTTGTTTGCATAAAATAAACTTATAATGTGTCACTAGCTAAAATAGAAATGCTACAAACATTTGACATGCTGTAAGTGCTGTACTGAGTAAAATTGCCTTCAACCATGCAGCTAACAAACTTAGCATAGTCTCCTTTAAACTGCATTACTCCTCAGTGTGTTTGAAAGTGGTGTCCTTGAAGCGCTAGCTAGTCCTAGAACTCTGAATCTGAACTACCAATATCCCCATAGTGGTTTCATATATTCGTGTTTTTGTTTGAAAAGAAAATGCCACATTTTAGATACAGAGGGATTTTTTAGTCCTACAATTTGTAAAATTTGTACTGTTTTGGTCTCGGTTTAGTCTGTTTTGTGTGTGTACATATATTGTACATTTTGTCTCGCATACCCCCCAAACTGTCACAGACCTTGAATACGCCCCTAACTTTGGTACTTGGCAAATTAATCTCTCTTACTAGTGGTATATTGTCAAGTAAATGGTCATGGCCACATTTTTATATAGCGTTTTTCTACCTCATGGCACTCAAAGCTTTTTACCCATTCATACACCAGTGTACGCAGACACGAGATGGGTTAAGTGTTTTGCCCGAGGACACGACAACTGGGAGCTGGAATTGCACCTGCCAACCTGTGGGTCGGTGGATCTGAACGCTCTATCGATGTTTATGTCGAGAGTGGGATTCGAACTGCCACCTTTCAGCAGTGGACAAACGCTACCAACTGAGCTACTGTTTGGCCTCTTAAAAATGCAACACTTGCTACACAGAACATTTTATATTCAAACACAATTCAATTTGACCTTTGACCTTTTAACACTTTCACCTTAACGTTGACATTTTAATGCCATCGCTGTTCTCTACAAGTCCAACAGTCGCTACCAAACGTCCGGCCGGATTCATATACTGACACAGATTCTGAGCAAAGTCTTATGTAATCGCAATAATCCGGCCGGCCATTGTATATTTGGTTATATTCTCAATGTTCCCATGGAAAAAAAGTAGGTCGCTTTGAGTGGGAGCATGTGTTGAACTTTATTATATATGATTAGTTTGTGCTGCAGACATTCCCATCATCCTCTCTGATCCCAATTGACCCAAAGAGCTCAATATAATCTGCTTATTTCATAGCTGGCATTCTTTCACTGTTTTTTTCTTTTAGATGTCAACGTTGGACTACTTTCAGAAGTGCGTGCCAAAACGGTTACAAGCTTTAATCAAATGAAGCGCGTTTGATTGGCTGCGGTTACCGGCTTATCTCGCCATTTTGGTCGCGCATTCAAGATCTGGACACAGTGGCTGGTTTCATGTTGACGTCACGCGGCGTCGCGTCTTCAAAGTCATATCTAAAGCAGCCCAAATGTCAGATTTTTCACTAATCTGCGTATTAAAGGGCGCCATCTTTTGTGGATCGCCACCGTTTTCTCATCAGGGTCGTTTAACCTTTCTGTGTGAGTGTTCCCAAGTCTAATTATGCATAATGAGGTGATCTACAAACTGGGGCTAGGGTTGTTAGGATTAATTACTGTTATTATAATTATGACATTTTAGAAGCGACTATATCTGATTTAAAGGACCTGTATGTAACCTGTACTTACTAAAAGTACTACAATCACAGCTGAGCCTGGGTTGCCAGAGCCTTAACCTGCAGATAGAGATCACAGATTTTGTCAGTATATGGACAGGCCTCACGCGAAAGCTCAGAACCTCCAGAATTCACAGCACTCATTAATAATTGGCTGCTGACGCTGGGGTTTAGTGACAATTCAAATCAGAGAGAGTCATTTTAGGTTTAAACCAACTGGATTTCAGCATTGAAACTGGCAACCGAAATTTTTGCGACTTTAATGATGTTGAAATTGTGTTATCATTTATGTTTAACTCTTAGACTCGATACTCAATACCGATTACGATACCACGGTGATAATAAAAAATACTCTTTCTTTAAAAAATAGAATCTGATTTACAACACTAAATGGTAGTACTTTTTTGTAGTACCATATGGCCTTATATCTGTGTAATCTCTCAGTCGTCCAGGTAGGTTCCATAGTGGTCCATGGGCGTGTACTAGTCTATGTGTCTTATACTTGTTCTCATACAGCTCAAGATCATTCTAAAGCTCTTCAGGAAAGGTTCATTTTTGTCCTTTGTTTTGTTAGTATCTGATTTCTGACAACCCAAATCCCGTGTCTGCAGACATTCCCACAGTCACGTTTAAAGAAGCCTTGAACTTTGAAATATAAAAAGGCAGAAAGTTTTGAGAGATGTTGTGTCCATAGTCCAAGGACGTGAATGTGTTTGTGTTTAAAAGAGTCTGTGGCGTTGTTGGTCATCAATGAAAGATTAAAGTGGGACTACACACCTAAACGTTTATAGGAACACGGTGGTCGTAGGCTGTTTGTAGAAAATTTTTGGCACGATCATCGACCTGGCTACGAACTTACAAACGCTCAACAAACACTGTGTTTTCTGTGACCGAGGCTTACCGTATTTTCCGGACTATAAGTCGCACTTTTTTTCGTAGTTTGGCCGGGGGTGCGACTTATACTCAGATGCGATTTTATATGTGATATATATGTTTTTTTCTTTATTATTTTGCATTTTTTGGCTGGTGCGACTTATACTCAGGTGCAACTTATACTCCGGAAAATACAGTAAATACCAAATCTTAAGCGAACTCACTCACTTCTTTCTGCTGTTGTCTCATTTAAGTCCTTGCGTTCAACCAAGACAACTTTTGGTCGACTAAGACACCATCAACTGATTCACTGACTAAACAACTAACAGCCTACAGCCCTACAACTACCAAACTAACGCCTGAGGAAAACCGTAAATTTACCAATAGCCAAACAAACAACCAAATAAAATGCACTCATAATGTCACAGTGTTGTATTTCCGTAGTATTTTTAATCGTACAAAGCTGTCACTACAATCATTTTTCTCCTGCAAAACAGATTTAAGTCCTGTCACTGTCTGTCAGATAGAGTTTGAGACAGGCTCACCTCCCGTCATTGTCTTCAGACTCAAGCATGCGATAGCCAACCCTGCTCCTGGCAAAAATAGCACAACAAACATACTGCATTTATCTCTAAAAAAAAATCTGCAATGTTTTTCAGTCCCCTGTGATATCTTTTTTTCCTTTGTTTTTGCGATACAGACGGACCATGCCTGTCCCTGATTGGCTAATCCACCTGTCAATCACGGCCATCTGAAAACCGGGAGACTCACTCATGACCAGACTCATACCTTTGTAAAGTACTGAAGAAGTAGTTAGGGAAACACATGGGAAATGGGACAAAGCGCGAGATAGGATGGACGGGTCATGGAGTCTCACCCCGGGTGGGCCTTGGGTGTATTGGGGGGTGGGGGTCTGGCTCTGGCATTGGCTTTGCCGGGAAACCCACAAGTCTCTATGGATATATGTATAGGTGTGTGTGCAAATGCCGGGTGTGTATATGGTGTATTCTTGTATGTGTGTCGCGTGTCCATGTATGTGTGTCCGTGTGTGCGTGTTTCCATGTGTGTGTGTCCGTGTGTGTTCGTGTGTGTGTGCGCATGTGTGTATCTGTGTGTGTGTGTATGTGTGTGCGTATGTGTGTGTGTGTATGTGTGTGCGTGTCCGTGTGTGTGTATCTGTATGTGTGTGTCCGTGTGTGTGTGTGTATGTGTGTGTGTGTGTGCATGTGTGTGTGTG
>KN482711.1:2474-15094 GCA_000787095.1 Periophthalmodon schlosseri | reverse complement strand
AGAGTGAGTCGGCCTTTGGCCTCACTGTCACCGTGATGCCAGGGAACAACTTCGAGAGCTTCTCCTCATACTTTTCTGCAGGTCCCACGGTGTCAACAAAGACCTGTGAAATACCAAATAGATAAACTAAGCGCAAGGCCGTGTGAGGAAACATAAAACAGACATCAGCTTTCTTCTTAAGCGCAATAATTAAAAACACACCTCTTTGACTTGCACTCCACAGTCCAGGGCAAACTGAACCAATCCAATTGCTGTATCGTGTGAAAGGGCATTCAGATTGTATTTTGACCTAAAAGTCAAAGTACAGTCATTTGGCTGTAAAGATCAACGCAAAATATGTGTAAATAAATCAGGGATGCACCGATACTGGAAAAAAATAGCTGGATCGAATATCAGTTTCCAGATTCCTGTTTGAACATATACAAATATATAATAAGACTATTAACTGGTCGTAGTCAGCCCAGAAAGTCTCACAACATTTGAATTTTTATTTACACAATGCCGTTCTGTTGTTATTTAAGGGACAAATAAAAGCTACATAACACATTTGGATCAGTTTTGTCTTTTTTTTTTTGTTTTAAAGTAAATAAATGCTGTTATCGGTCTCTGGTATCAGTTTATATCAGGTATTGGCAGAGCTATAGTATTGGAACTGAAAAAGCTGGATCGGTGCGTCCCTGAAAAAAAAATTACATTATATTTGTGCTAAAAACCTCTGTAACATGCTGGTGGAAATCGTGTTAGGAGAGAGGATCTGCAAAGCCCAGCCTATAAAACTCTTGGATTCATCCAGTTTTTGAAAGAGATTTTCTCTTTCTGCTTCAGTGAGGGTCTTTGAATCTAACGCAGACAGAACACATGGCAAGTGAAACATGAGGTAATCAAAAACAAGAATTCACTTATGTCTAAAGTTGTGAGGTGCAAAACAATATGAGTGAAGATGTCGGTGTAATCCCCAAGTCGTCCAGGTATGTTCCATAGTAAAAAAAATATAAAAACCTTTTGTCCAGTTGACAGATTTTATATTTTTCTTTAACAATATGAGTAAAACAAATACATTACCTGCTACCTTCATTTCCTTCAGGTTTTCTTTTTTGGAAATCGGGCAGAAACAGATCCCATAGACCATAGGCCCTGCGTCATAGAAAAAAACAGTTTAGCTGTATGTTTGGGTGTGTGAACAAATGCTGCGTCTCAGCTTCTCTTTCCTCGCCTCCTTCTCCTCGAGTCTGCAGGAAACAGGTGAGGAAGTCCCAGCCACACAGGAGGAGGCACAGCGAGGAGCAGAGGTGGAATCGAGGAGAAGGAAGCGAGGAAAGAGAACTGAGACACTTTGGCTGCGTCTCATTTCCCTTCTCCTCGATTCCTCCGTGGCTGGGACTTCCTCACCGGTTTCCTGCAGACTCGAGGAGAAGGAAGCGAGGAAAGAGGAAACTGAGACGCAGCCAAAGTGCAAACGACACATACCCAACACAGGGCCCCTGCCAGCTTCATCAATGCCCAGACAGCAGTCCTCCTCCAGACAAACACTCGGGATCTCTGAGGACAGTCTGCAGCTCACGGAGTTATTCGCTTCAAACGGGCTGAGGTCCATCTCTGCTGCTGTACAACAACAACAACACACACACAACACATACAAATATGAACGAGCCAGACGAAAAAAACGTCCAAGGAGAAGCTGAGGCTAGTGCAAAGTGAGCGAGCAACACAAAAACAAAAGTAAACACACAGAGCTTTTTAAATCGAAACATTTCACAACTGTATATATAGTTTGTACCTTATAAAAGTGCAGATATGTGGCGTGTTGTTTGATGCAGATTTGGCGCCCAGGTGATGACGTCATTTGTGGTGTCTTCTTCTTCTTCTTCGGTTGTGAACTCTATCGCCCCCTGCTGTAGCGCCGTGTAAGACGCGCTGTGACAACTAACAGGACTACACCGCATTTGCTGAAGTTTGGAAGGTCATTCGGAAAATAAGTGACTATAATGTATTTTACTTGATGTTTTATATTTACAATAACATTTTTTTCAGGCACTTCACAGCCAAACATGAGCCACCAGCGCAAATCTAAAAGCAGCGATGTCTTTGCTCCAGTAAGTACACGCACGCATGCTGGCTGGTTTTGGTCAGACTTAGCTTTTACTCTTTAATTATGAATCACAATCGAGAAAAAAACCTTCTAAGTATCAAAGAAGTAGAATAAAAACGACATTAATATATAACCAGTCAAGGTACACTACCAGTCAAAAGTTGGAGATACCATCTCAGTCAACTCAGTTATGTAGCAAAGGAAAAAAGGTAAATAACTCTACATTTTTTATTTATTTTTTATTTTTTTATTTTTTTGTATATATTTTATATTCAAATCCTCAAAGTAGCCGCCCTTTGCTTTGTCGAAAAATATTTATTAATAGTTAACTTTTTTCTTTACTACATAATTCCATTTGCCTTATTTAATGTCTTCCATATGTATATAAAATGTAGAAAGTAGTATTAAAAAAAAACTAAATGAGAGGGCGTGTCCAAACTTTTGACATGCATGACTTTTGAGTGCACATAAACGGAAATCTTTTTTTAAATTTATTTTTATATTCTCGTGACACTAGGTGTCGCTAGACGACAGGGTTGCTGACATTTATTAACATAGACAAGCAATGTATTCATTTTTCTAAAGGGAGCCATTATAAAGGTAAATACAAATAAAATATAGGTAAATAAATATACCGCTCTATTTATTTTCACATACATCAGTTCAGTAGGTGTTCAACAGGAGGAGACAGGGTTGTGCTTCGGGTTGGCAAAAGTGGCGGGTCCAGACCAAAGTGACTCAGGGTCCATTTGAGTTTCAAATACTGTCCCATTAAGTGTCGTTACTTATCCCGTCTCAAATGAGGGGCAAACCTTCATAAATGAGGTTGCAGTGCCCTCTCTTCACACCTGGAGACCTGGGCCTGGTTGGCGACATTTGTCTACAAAATTATACCGTCATTAAAAATATACGTTACTATAGAAAACAGCCTGTACTGTCACGACCCCCAAACCCTCCCACCAAAAATCACACTTTAACAAACACGTTATCAACTTATAACGCATTGGTTGGTTCATTATATCTATAAACTTTCAAATCCTGAAATTTTACTCTTTAGTGAACCTTTACACAATGAAAATCATGTTCAAAATTTTAAAAAATCCCTTGTCAAAATCATTACAGAATATGCGACAGTGGCTCAGTCGGTAGAGCGTTTGCCCACTGATCCGAAGGTTGGCGGTTTGAATCCCGTTCTCCCATTAATCTTATCTACTACTGGGGCGACAGTAGCTCAGTTGAGTGTTTGTCGACTGATCCACTGAAGATTGGCGGTTCGAATCCCGCGCTCGACGTAAACATCATTGGCTGAGGTTGGCGGTGCGAGTCCAGCTCCCACAGATGAATGCTGCCGTTGTGTCCTTGGGCAAGACGCTTAACCCACCTTACCGCCAGTGTCTGCGTACACCGGTGTGTGAACGGGTGAGTGGTTCCTTGATGTAAAGCGCTTTGAGTGTCTTGAAGGTGGAAAATGTATAAAAATGTGACCGTTGACCATTTAAAATCCAAAATAGCCAAAATGAGCTCAGAGGTGCGGCCGTGTTTACACAAAATCTGAACGAATATTATGACGTTGTGTATATTTGTTAAAGAGGTGGACCTTTGGAATAATTACACAGGAGAACTTACATTGTCTACCACTTTGTTCCACTTTAAAAAGAAGTTTAAATGTTTAACTCTGGGCAGATACATGGATTATGATACTCAGTCTGTGCTGCAGTACTTTGCTGTACTTTGCTCTACTGTGACTGTATTTATGAATATGAATAGTCCTATAACACAGAGGTATAAAGGACAGACCTAACGAGCTTCAGCCTTCTCACTTTCCGTCTTACTGTTTATTGAATATTTCTGTTTCAGGAATAATGTCAGAATATTACACCTGTGACCAAATAAACTAAACAAAACTAAAATTGCAAACGGAGCTGATGAGGTTTCAAATGTTAAAGTCTTATTTCTAAACATTTGTGGTTTGTTAACTGCAGTGGTGGAATGTAACGAAGTAAAAGTAGTAAAGTACTGTACTTAAGTAAAAATTTTATGTTTTACTTAAGTAGAAGTGAAGTGGATACTTTTACTTTTACTTCACTACATCTGTACTTTCTACTCGACTACATTTTATTTTTATTTTAGTTTGAGGCTTGCTGAAAAAGCTGAGAGTTTATTTTTAACACGTTCATAATTGGAGGAAACAACAATATACAAATAAAAACATCTAACAAAAAAATTCGAATTCATAACAACAATATACAAATAAAAACATCTAACAAAAAAATATCGATTCAATTGTTCCTGTTGAACAAAATTCTGCTCAAATCTTTAACTAAATCACTACATTTGAAGCTTTATTAGACCTCAAAATCTGCAAGAAATACTTCTACTTTTTACTCTTTAAGTAGATTTTTAAACAGGTACTTTAAAACTTTTATTGAATTCGATTTTTTGATGTGATACTTTTACTTTAACTTGAGTATTTTTTTTTTGCTCTGGTATCTGTATTTTTACTTAAGTAACAAAATTGCGAACTTCTTCCGCCACTGGTTAATTGTAATGTTGGCACTTACCTTTTTGAGCAACACATTAACAAAACTAAAATCTAAACACGACATTTGACCCCCCCCTTACTCCCGTTTACTTATATTCACATGTGCGTCAAACGGATGAGTCATTGTTCTGCGGTTAGATTATTTAAACATAAACACATTATTTTCGTCCATGTCTTCTTCTTCTACTTCAGGTGAGCGTAGAAAAGTGCACGCTGCTCTCTGAGGTGAAACCGGCCGTGCCCCTGGCCGCTCACCCCCGCCTTTCTCCCTCTGCCGGCCAGTCCCTTTCCGTCTCTGAATGGCTCTCTTTGTCTTTCTCAGTAACATGCAGTCCCCAGCCGATTAAATGTGGGGAATTAGTAGTCAATTTTAGCCTCCCGCACACACAAACGCTCTAAACAGCTCAGATTAGCGAGGCCTTGATTGTGTTGTTGTTACAGTTCACACGTCAGCACAGCTTCTGCCGTTGTGCGTCCCGACCTCGCGCTCGCGCCTTTATCTCGGAGCGCCACGAAAAGAACCCCCACTCCGCACAAATCTTATAAATAAACTGATTTAATAGAAGACAACAATATAATTTTGACATTGCTTTTCTGGTAAGGAAGCAAAAATAGTCAAGTGAATGTTTACAAAACTATCCAGGCGTATACAAAATGAAAAAAGCAAAGTTGTGGCCATAGACTGTACAAAAGAGTTTATATATACAGTCTATGGGGCTGACACACACATTAGGGCATTGCCTACACACAGTAACACGGTAAGAGGGTCAGTATAAAGTATGCATCACAAAATAACTGTGAAGCTTGTGGTAATAACCATTATTCACATTGCTGAAAAGGAAGTTGGCGGTTTAGACACAGTATAGAAAAAAACACTGTCAGGACACGCTTTTGGCCTATATGCAGCTCAGAGCGCAGGCACATGTGATCCTAATCCTTAAGTAGGACTCAGAGCCGGTCGGTTATTATAAAAGATTTCGTTTTGAGACTTTGCACTTTTTTCAGTTGCTAGAAAAAATCAAAAATAAACAAAAAGACTCGATTTGACTAATGTTTGTAACCTTCTTCGTTATCAGGAACGCGGGTGGGCACTGTTCTCTCCTCCTATTGGCACCAGCAATGTAAAACTGAGGTAAGTGTCCAAGACTGAGCATAAGCTAAGAACATATCTTTAACAGCTTTCATTCCCTCTCGGTTTCCTATTTTCCCCATAATTTGCTTATTTAAAATCGGTGAAGTTGTTTTGTAATTAAGCACAGACAAACAGACTCTATCTACATCAGAGGAGGAAAAAAACGTCACCGCTATGAGAGATCTGGCCTGTCGGGGTGACCGTCCGGAGCTTTTGAAATACAGAACCCACTTTTCCCATAGCAGTGGTGCATTTGATGTTGAGTCAAATCGATCACGCTAAATATCGTCGACAATAATCTTACTACTTATATAAAATAACACAATAACATTACACGTCTGCTTTAGTTTGGTTAATAACATCTGATTATGTTGTTACAAACCAAACGACTGTCCAAAGTCACTCACAGTCCACTTGCTGCATGTTCTCTCTCTGTTCCTCTGTGTTCAGGAGTCTCTGGTTGGCTGCTGTGACATGAGCACACACTGAGTATTGTTTTTAAGGCCTTATAAATGCTTGCATGGTATTGGCTAAAAAAGTAAAAATGTCTTAACATCAAAATGGCACAGACACACTCCGCTCACGAGCATCACAGACGGTAGAAATACTCCACCTTCAAATGTTATTCTCACTTCAGTCCACAGTTTCTACAGTCTATGACCCGGTACAGAACTGCACACACACATTCATCCACACACACTTCCCATGATTCCCTCTGCTCTGCCGCTCCTACTCTAAGGCCGTGTGAGTGTAGTGTAAACAGGCTGCTCCCAGTGTGTAGGGCTGTGTGAAGGGGCCACACTGGCGGGGTCTCCTATGGTGGTGTACAGGGGCCTCTGTGTGGGGCCCATGTAGGAGAAGGCTGAGTACAGCCCCGGAGCCTGACTGGAGTGGGCGTAGTAGGCTCCGGGCCCCTGGTGCTCCCCGTACTCAAACTGAGCCCTGGAGGCCAGGGAGGGAAAAGCCGAGCCGTAGTGGGGCAGGCTCAGGGGGGTGTAGGTCACGTGGGTGCCCGACGAGGGGGAGGACGAGGCTTCGGCGTAGTGGCTCCCAGACGCAGATTCGCTCTTGATCTGGGCCTTGGCAGGGTCTGAGGGCGACGGGGAGGTCTGAGACTGCTGCTTGGACAGCCAGGCGGAGTGCCCGCTCGCGGCTGCCAGAGCGTAGGCATATGAGGAGGTGGAGGGGGCGCCGGCCGACGCCGCGCTGCTGCTCTGAGGGTGGCCGTTTGGCGGCAGGTACTGGTCAAACTCGTTCACATCAAAAGGTTCAATATTGGACATAACGTCGTGGCTGATTTCTCCAATGTCCATCGTGCCGAAGTCAATGTGTGGTTTTGCACCGGATGAGGTAGAACTAGACGCTCCCTCAGCCCCCACTCCCAGCGCCCCCCTGGACCCCCCTGAAGCTCCTGCACCTCCCTCACGTTTGGAGTCGGACAACTTTCCAGACTGTAGCTCTGTTTTTGGGGTGGTAGGAGGTGTGGGGGGACTGTGACCTTGACCTAAAGAGAAGAGATAAAGGTTTATTTTCCACGTGGCAGATGAACTTTACACTTTGTAAAAATAGTTTCATATTGACAGCTGTAAGTGTGATACTGAGCACATGTACCTGCAGAATGGTGGTGGTGGTGATGGTGGTGATGGTGCAGCTCGCCCAGGGGAGACGCGGCCCCGTTATGCTCAAGGTGCAGGGTCTTGTAGTGGGACTGGGAGTGACTGGCCTCCCCTTCCCCCTGGCTGTCCGTCTCATTAACAGGCGTCAGTTTGCCGTTCTTGCGCCTCCGGGGCTGGTACTTGTACTCGGGGTAGTCCTTCTTGTGCTGTTTCCGCAGTCTCTCCGCCTCCTCGATGAATGGCCTCTTGTCGTTTTCGTTTAGCAGCCTTCAGGAAACAAGGACAGATTTAGATCTTTGGAGCCTATAGCATGTACTCATTTATTTTTTAGTTTTTAAAACGCTTTGTTCAGTTTATTTTCTAAACATACACATGTCCTTTCAAAATAAATTAAAGTAAACAATGGCGCAGTTCATAAAAGAATAGCTGTACAAACCTCCACAGTTTTCCCAGCGTCTTGCTCAGCTCGGCGTTGTGCAGGTGCGGATACTGGTCCGCGAGCTTTCTGCGCGCGGCCTGCGCCCACACCATAAAGGCGTTCATCGGCCTTTTCACGTGCGGCTTAGCTTTGCTGCCACTGTTGACGCGCACGGGCATTGGCACGAGTGTCCAGTCGTAGCCGTCCAGCACCTGGCTCACCGCCTCCCTGATGCCAATAGGAAAGCGATCGTCCTCTTCGTCCGACTTGGCCCTGGACTGGCTCCCGTCCTCTGAATCTTCAGCCACGCAGAGCGTGGTGAGCTGCTGCTGTCCGCCCAGAGGCGAGTCCTGGGCGCCCACCGTCCCACAGTGCGCTGGCGACAGCGAGTGCGCATCTTCAGACCCCCCGGGACTCAGCTCTGCCTCAGACAGGCTGTGATCCTCGCCGGACATTCTTCTTCTGTTTTGCCTCTAACAACCGATTAAGTCGAAAAAGTGTCTTTCTGGTGTTTTAGATTTTCTGTTGTGTTTCAAGCGAGTCACTGCTCCTTCACCAAATCCATGGCCGTGCGTAAAGTATCCAAATCCTCGGCTCAAAATCGTCTTTACAGTTTATTCCTGTAAAGAAAAAATATAAAAAATTGAAACAACTTTTTTCCAACACTTCAACTATTATGTTAAAGAGCGAACATAGTGCTATTTAAATAATAAACATAAACGACATCTGAATTTAAGATACTGAGTTGGCAAATTATAAAAACTTGTGACAATCCACATAAGACTTGAGCGAAATATTTTCTTTTAATCCGAAAAATTAGTATTTAAAATTACATAACTTACCAATTGAGCTGTCCAGTGGTTCGACATGGGAGTGTGTGGCTGACTGTGGTGCCGATGAATGGCTGCTCTGTGTGGCGACAGCGGAGCTTAAAGAGCGCCTTGTGAAACGCACTGGCAGGAGAAAAAAATGGAAAATATTCCCAGAGAGACAGCATTCCAACACACACCCGCCCCGCCCACAGGCCCAGTGTTGGCCTCTCATTGGTCCAGTCATTATGCGTGGGCTCTCTGATTCGCCCGTTAATGTGACTCCGTCCATCAGTGGGACATTTCCAAGTAGAAGAGGTGAGATTTTACATTGCAGCGGCTTCGCTCGCTCCACAGAGCGTCCATTTACAGGCAGCTAAAGGCCCGCTTTGTTGGACGCGTTGACATGTAATATCAAACAAATAAACAATCATGACTAGAGTTATTGCACGGCGCGGCTGCCTTCCTCAAAAAGCCAATGCGCAATTGTAAACTTCAACACTTCGGATAATCGTGAACCTCCCAACTCCTTATCGGTCTGTGTTCTAAAGCTGACTCTCAAACTCAGGTCACAGATAACACTTTAATGAGCGTGAATCTTACAGTAATTAAAACATTCCATGTGATGGCCTTTTTCTGTAGGCCTATTAGGATCATTAACTTTGGTCTGAAACCACAATAACTTTATGGCTCGATTAGTACAAATATCGCAAATCCAAATATCAGCTCCACCTTGTCTTACACTTTAGTGTGTCATTAAACTTGACGAATGAGGCCGTGTTTTTCCTGACCCAGCGACTTCACCGCTGCTGTGAGAGAGTCCCATTAAATGTGACCAAATCTTCGTTTTTTTCGTCAAAGCAATTATTAATTTTACAACTGAGCCTGGATGGCCGGGTCTTCAGGTGTTTCGGGTGTTTCGGTTTTTTCGGGTTTACAGGAGCTGGACCCTTCAGTTGGATCAGAAGTTCCATGAGGCTACGTTAAGCTACATTTTGTTTTTATGCCATAAAAATAAGTTTGCTACTTTTAAAGTGAGTTTATTTCCTTTATTTTGGGGATATATTTTGGGTGTGACCAAAACGTCCCGAGGCCATAATCACTTGAAACCAAATGGCAGAAAAATAGTTAGTTTTTATTTTTAAGTAAAAAGCACAGCATCTTGGTCTGTGATTAGACTTCACCGTAAAGCATGGACTGATTGAAAGAAGAGAATCGACTTTTACAGCATCTGAAGCGCAACCGGACACAACAATGTGTCCAGTGTCTGCGGTGCCGCTCTCTCTCCGCGCTCTCTTTGCTCCCTTTGTGTGCATCTCAGGTGAATTGTAGCCATGTGATCAAACGCCCAAGCCTCTATCCATTAACCCTCGTAAATGAAAAAAATGAGGAACAAAAAGCAGTTTTGTGCTGCAAACATGGAAAAAATTGATAACAGAGAGCGATGTGTGCGTCCTTCTTCCCTTATGTCCGAACGTAGACACTAGTCGCACTCACGCTGAAGGCCTGCGGACGGGACACACGCGGATCTCTCCGCATCTTCTCTTCTTTGGACCCGGGATGAGTTTTGGAAATGGGGACACTCTGAGCGGTGGACACGCTTTAACCATCACCCCAAAAGGACGCACGCGAGGCCTTGGAGGAAGTGAGTGTTTACAGATAACGGGGAACCGCCTTTGTGTGGATTTGTGTGATGCATCAAACTGTCCAAAATGCGCCTCTGCGCTTGGCCCTTGTGGTTGTGCGCCTTTGCTCGAGGAGGCTGCGGTTTTACGCACAGGGTTCAGTTAGTGCAGTGGGACATCTGGATATGCACGGCCCCCCAGGGAGCCCGCACAGCAAGACCAACACTGCAAGGTGTTTCTACGCACACGCGCACGGACACTGACGCTGAGGACTAGTTATTCTATTCTGAACTGTATTGATCTGTGCTGCAATGTGTGTGTTTGTTTATTCTCTTTTTTTCCTTTTTTTGTAGGGGACGAAAAAATCCGAAAAGCTTTAATATCGAACAAATAAGATTGTTTCTCAGATACATTTTAGATAATCCACACTGTGACATTTGGTCATTCAAATAAAAATGCAAATAGTTTAAAGTCTGTGTTTAATACAATGTGACTGAAGCCTAAGCCCGAGCGCCAGAGCCGTGCGTAAAAGTCCAGCGGTTAAACACGATCGCTTTTGGATTGAAATAATAATATTTAAGACGACAGGCTTTTGTTTAAAAGTTGTTGAAGCAAAAGTCAAACACATTTGATTGTTTTTAAACTTTTAAGTTATCGCCAGTTACGCAGAACAGTCTCACGTGCCCACAGTCCTGTTCAGTGTTTTTGTGTCGAACTTTTATTTAAAACTTGTAAATAATTGAAAACAAAGACTATTCTACTTTAAGGTCCCGTTTTCCTTCTACGTTCATGTTTGTTCTTGTAGGGCGGATCCGTATGGCCGCTGAAATAACAGAAAGACAGGCCTCCGCGCGCTAATCGAAATAAATGTATAGGCCCACATATATATATATTAATATGTGTAGTATTTGGACAGGCCTGTACATTTAATGCGCTGCGCCATGAACGAACCTAAACACGTTTAAAGTGGATCTGGTCAGATGTGCGGACTGTGCGCTTCTTATTTAACTCAAAGTGGGGTTTTTTTTCTTTTTTTAAGGCCTGTTGCTCCTGGCTATTTTTAAATTAAAATGAACCATTTCAAAGTTTTGGATTCATTTTTAATTTAGTGATTTTGTACTCATTTCTAAAGGGCCTTGGAGCGCAGATCCCAGTTTTAAAATGTAATGCAGGAAAAAAGATCTTCTCAGGGCAGTTCTGGACCTGCTTAAACTTCAAGTCTAAGTTTGACCAACATAAAAGTTAAAAAACTTGCAATTTATTTTGGTTTAAATGTAAAAACTGTGCTTTCTACTCTACCAGAATTATTTTTATTATTTCTTCTTTTTTTAAAGTGCCATGACATGTGTTTTTCAGCAGTTTTAATAATTTCTTAAACACAAATTAATATGGGCAAAGTTTAGATGAAAATGCAAACAAACTAGAACAAAATCTCATCTAAACCAGTGCAAAACTTCTTAAACACGAATTAATATGGGCAAAGTTTAGATGAAAATGCAAACAAACTAGAACAAAATCTCTCATCTAAACCAGTGCAAAATAAGAACTGAAATAACTGAAGTCGATCATTAGAGCCGTAAATATAAAAGTATGAACTAGATGAACAAGTTGAATGTGTCTTAGCAGGTGTTTATTTAAGGTCTTTACATTCAGAACTGACATGTCCAAAGTCTATGTAAACTGATATGAATGTGTGTGTGAGTGTGTATGAGTGTGTGTGTGTGTGTGTGTGTGTGTGAATGTGTGTAGATGAATGTGTGTAGATGAATGTGTGTAGATGAATGTGTGTATGAATGTGTGTATGAATGTGTGTATGAGTGTGTGTGTGTGTGTGTATGAGTATGTATATGATTGTGTATATCAGTGTGTATATAAATGTGTGTATGAGTGTGTGTGTATGAGTGCGTGTGTATATGAGTGTGTATATGAGCATGTATATAAATGTGTATATGAGTGTGTGTATATGAATGTGTATATGTGTGTGTGTGTGTATATATGAGTGTGTATATAAATGTGTATTGTGAGTGTGTGTATATGAGTGTGTGTATATGAATGTTTATATGTGTGTGTGTATGTGTGTGTATATAAACATGTATTGTGCGTGCGCGTACGAGCCGGTGTGTTCCGTTCTAAATGTTCGCTCCGTGTTTGCCCCGTGTGAAAGTCTGACGGGCCCCGGGGGCGGCACATTTTCGCTTTAGAAAATAGAGCTCACATGGTCCCATCAGTGCGGCGCTAACCTGCCATGTGACTGCAGTAATGGGCCTCTCCGTGGCCGCTCAGACCGCCGTGTCACAAGAACGCAGCCCGCTTCCTCCCCGCTCCTCAGGACAGAGACCGGCGCTGGGGTCTCATGATCCGAGAGGTCAAGGGTCAGCGAGGAGGAAGG
>KN482709.1:25962-44060 GCA_000787095.1 Periophthalmodon schlosseri | reverse complement strand
GGGAAATTTGCCCTCTGCATTTGACCCATCCTTCAGTGACTCTGGGGCAACCCGTCAGGAGCAATTTACTCATGCTTCCCTTTATACATAGTAATTTCTGAGATCCTAATAATGTTGAGAGCTTTTGCCAGTGATACACAGCACCCCTTTTTAGTCAATTAATCGTCGCCCAGGGCATTTCTTTACTTGACTTTAGTTGAATTTCTTTAGTCAACTACAGCCCTAATTATGTTACAGGGTAGGTGTATACTTTTTAATTAAAATGGACAAGAAGAAATTTAAATTTGGTGGGCAGACTCAGTCAACCGTTTATTGTCAGATTTATTTATCAATGACCTTAAATGAAAAAAATGAATGCCCGTTGTGAAATGACACAAAGAAAAACTCAGCCTTGCTTTACAATGATAGGCAGCCCACTCCCTGGGCTCTGATCCTTGTACCATGTAACAGTAAACAGTGGGTCCTATGGGCTGTCACTCCACATCTGTATTCATGTGATGTTGTGTTGGCCCCACACTGCAGACCCCCAGGCCGCTCAGACCCTCTGACAGATATTGTTCAAACGTGACCAGGGTTTGAGTGAAGGTCAGGGCTGGACTCATGAATATGGAGAGACACAGAGCTGGACCTTAGAGGAAAGATCAAACACGGTGGTCCTCACACACAACAACAGGAAAAGCGGGGATATGGCATTGTACTGTGTTTTTATCTGTGTTATACTATACTACAATATTTGAGGTAAGCAAAATATAAAGCCATAATATTGATAGCATTGTGAATTGTGCTTTTTACTTTTATTGAATATATGCAACATTTTAATATATTTCATTTGTAATTAAAAAACAAAACAAAAAACATTATATAAATATATGAACATGTTGTTAAAAGATCTGATTAGACATGTAAAGACACATTTTATGTTGGATTGTCAAAATGTATTCTGACTGTTGTCATTGGATACTCAAAATATTCATTATTGTCAGTAATACCATACCCTAGTGAATATCTTAATTTTCTTGTCACTCATGTGTCTTTTTCATTCTATATTCCATGTCAAAATTGAGTTAACAAAAAGATTACATTTTCTGTTTGGTTTGTCTGTTTGCATGTCCCACAAAGCAATGTGGCACATGCAAAAACATGTTTCATCATAGATCTAGCTCAGTTTGAAATCAGAAAGTTTAAAAAGCAATTTTATCTTGAGTCTTGTGTATATTGCTTCTACCTTATGCATGAGATAAGGGTAGATAGGTATAAAACTGACACTGAACAAATCATATTCATTTATTAATAATGATATTTTTGTGCACAGTATATGAGGGTAGGGTACATTATAATATATTAAGGAATCAAATATAGCTCTGTTGATAGCTAATTCTTAGTACATGTTTAGCTAGATTGTAGCAAATTCTGTGTATGTTGCACAACTTTTAGCTGCCGTCTTAGTCATTCATTGTCACATAGGAGTAGATGCACACTACTTCCTGTCTGACACACACTGAAGTTGCCTAATTGTTCCTGTCACCAGTCTTCATACTAATTGCGCTGCTGTTTACTGAGCCCGTCAGTGCTGTGAAAATGCTCTATTGTGGCATCATCTCTGTGGAATCATGTGGTTTGTTTATACACCACAGCTATGAGAATTTCACTTCTGTCTCCTTTTTTTCAGTTTTTATTCATGAATTTTCAAAGTTTAACAAATATAAAAACAACATACAACTTGTGGGGTGCTACAATTTCATTAGCTTAGTGTCTAAAAATTTGAGTGTACTTTGTAATTTGCCCATTGTGTCCCTCATTCTGGTTCCAGCTTTACCAGCTTTCAATTAGATTACATTAGCAGTAGCAAATTGTTATTGTTAGTAACAATGTTACTATAATGAAAGAAAAGTATTTCACTGCTTAGTCATGGTGTCAATTATTGTGAATAAACATTAAAGTGTGATGTTTATTCCCAGAACACCATTATCCCTACTCAAACTAATTTAACCTAACTAATTTAACCAAATTCTAGAACTGATCTGTCTTTATAAGGAACTATAGTATGTCAGGAACTATAGTATGTCAGAAGACCTAATGAACCTAATCAGATTAAGTTCCATAATGGTACGTCTCTTCTTGCACCGTGTTTAAATGCAGTTTCTCTATCTTATGTGTGTCAGGTGAGGAAGACCCTTGATGCGACGCTGCAGACCCTCCAGGACATGCTCACCGTGGAGGATTTCGATGTGTCTGACGCTTTTCAGCACAGCCAGTCCACTGAGTCTGTCAAATCTGCGTCCTCAGACTCCTATATGAGCAAAGCCAACATCGCCAAGAGGCGCGCCAACCAGCAAGAGACCGAGGGCTTCTACTTTACTGTGAGAATTAAATTTTTAGAGATGGGCAAAGTTATGAGAGAAAGTGGCAGATGTTTTGCTGAATTTCCCATCAATGTAATGAAACATCTACAGCTATCTATATGCAGTAATAATCAAAAAACACATTTTGCCACTTTAGAAGCAAAGCCTTTTTGGAATTGCACTATACAAACACATTCCTTAAAGGTCCACTATGTAACTTGTTTCCATGGAGATGTTATTCCGTTGTTGAATGTCTAAAACTGGCAGATTTCATGGACTTTGTGATATTTGCATGTTTTTTCTTGAAAGTCTATTTTTCTCATAGCTGTCTTTTGGGTCTTCTAATGGTTTTGCTGACTACTTTATGCTTAAAATGCATACATTATAAACTATACGTTGCATGATCAAAATATAATAACCTTTTTAATTCACAGAAATACAAGGAGTACTTGAATGGCAGCAACCTCATAGTGAAACTGCAGGCCAAGCACGACCTTCTGAAGCAGACACTGGGGGAAGGTGAGTGTTACATAACAGATGTGGAGACCGCTGGGCCTGGGTCAAATTCACAGTTAAAGGTTAAAGTGTTTACATTTGAAACTTGAGCACACAGTGGTCCTAGCCATCATCATTAGAGTCAATAAACAAGTGCACAATAAAACATCGAGTCTCCAGAGCAGTGCTTCTCAAGTTGTGGTATCCATCTACTGGTATATACACTTTCTATGGTAGAATGGTATACTTGTCTCATTTAATCATTCACATCTGAAGGGTTAAATAAGATCTATGGACCACTGCTTGGTTCTGGTTTAGGCCCTGTTAACATGTGCCCTGTATGTAATAAATGCAAGTTTATTTATAGATAACAATTTATACACAAAGCAATTCCAAATACTTTACAGAACATATTGTTCAAATCACTATATAAGTCAGTAAAACATATATAATAAATACAAAATTATACAGGATTTATGCTGCGTTCATGGGGTCCTCGGGTACTCGGAGAAAATGCTAAACAGATAACGTTTAACTTTCAAAAAGGCTAACAGCAACAACTCTTTCTGGTGAGCTCTATTAAACACTGTTAATGGGCAGACTCAATGATTTTATTATGGCTGACATCAAAATCCCAACTTTTCGACATAAAAGCACATGAATACAAACAAGATGGAACCCCGACATCTCATCTCAGAATATCGAGTTCCTCAGGACAGCATGAATGCAGCATTAGTCCTGGTTTAGTTCTAGCTCTACATCTTCCTAGTCTTGGTTAAGCCCTGGTTCAGATCTCGTTTAATCCTGTATGTCCCTGTTAATACAGCAGCTTGTTAGTACTGGTTTAGTGTACTGGTTTAGACCTGTTTAAGGCTTAGTTTAGTTCAGTCTTTTTACTAGTCTTTGGATTTTCATAAAAACAGACTGAAAAGTTGGAAAATCACTGCCCTAGATTCAGATGTAAATATGATTTTTTTTTTTTTTTTTATGTAGAATATATACACCTTCTCAAATCTCTTTCAGTATCATGTTTATAGGCACCATTTTGAGAACTTTGATATAATATTATTATATTATAATATTATAATATTTTGTTTGACTTGCTAATCAGCATGGCGACAGTGCTAATTTTTCATATCTCTGAAACCCATGGATAGCAAAACAATCCCATAATCCTTTTCAAATATTTCTCATATATTTATAGTGCATGTAAACAACAAATAGCTTACACAGCCCTCGTCATCTTTCTGCTTATGTCCTCTTCTGCTCCTTAACTCCAGTGAGAGTGCTGGCTTTTATCTCAGGATTAAGTTTATTTGACATAAAGTAAGCTCTTGCTACGAGCTACTTGACACATGCCGTGATTTTCAAACAGCCATTTAAGAGTCACTGATCTATGTCACTGCCTCCCTCACTGCAACCAGTCCAAGAGGGATCATGAAATATCCACGTGGTACTAAACAGGAGCAAGTTCCTCCCCGTTACCCTAGAGACCTTTCCCTTACGGGGCGAGTCTTAAATTATCAAGAAATAAAAGAAACGAAACTGCCTTTTAAATATTACTTTTTACTCTTTACTCTAACCATTGTACATTAATCACAATTCACGCACACACAGAGATGGAGGAGTAGTTAAATTGTTACTTCATAGTCATATTGCTCATGTAGAACTAGCAAAAGTAGTCATAAACTATAGTAACTACTAACTAAACTATAGTAAAGTATTTGATAAGTACTGCTATAACGTCTGCTACTTCTAGAGTTAGACCTAAAAATTAGAATGTATTGACACATATGCTAAATATTACAATAACTCTATAAAAACACAACTTTATTTAAATTGAGAATATATAAATATAAGATAGAACAGTATTTTAATACACATTTTAATATAGTTTAGATTAGAACACAATAAAACAATAGTATTAGTATTTCTTTCCACAAATTGCACTTTTTTAAATCCAAAAAAAATTCTCCTGACCTCCCGGTTGCCCCTGGAGACACTTCCCTCTGGGACCGTTTCCAGGGCGACCACTGAATGACCGTGGACTGGCTCTGAGTCAAACCCGCCATGCTGCTCGCCCCATTCACTGGTCTGAATAGAGGCCCGCTCTCTCATAACACCCTTTCTGTGTCCATCTGCCAGCCCTCCACTGCACTTTAGGCACACAAGTCACTCTGTGCTCAAGTTTACTAATGCACCGTTTGCCTTCTCTGTTGCAGGGGAAAGAGCCGAATATGGAACAACAAGGTAAGTTGCACAATCACTGAAAGATACCAAAGAACTATCTAAAAAAACACATCTGTACCCCATAGGTTGCGTTCATGTTTGATGTTGTCATACTTTCAGATGGAAAGTACCTTAGTATTATTTGCCTCCACGAACTTGCCATATTAATCTTATGGCTTGAAGTCCTTTCAACTGACAACAATGATGTCTTTTTGAATCTGAAAAATAACAATAATACTTTCACTTTTGTTGAGCTAAGCTGTCGGAGGAGCCATTGAACTATGTGCCAGTTTTTGTTTCATGTGGATAGGCCCAGTAATCGAGACATTAACTGTAAACCTGGTCAGCAAATCTGTAATCTGACAGCAAATTCCACCATAGAATTCTGACCTGTCCAACTCAGTTTTAAATCTTGTGATGGCATGTGATTAAAAACATACACATTTATGAATACTGTTATGCAAATATGTTACAAACAAACCAGACAATTTACACGTTATAGAGAAAATGCTGACTAATATCATACCTTCTGTAAAATGTAAATGGACAATCATACACTGTTGCCCATAAAGTTAAAATCCTTTATTTATTTGCCAGTAAATTTGTATTATATTTGGTTCATACATAGTCATCTTTCTATGGTGTTTTACGCACATCAGTAAGTGCATTTAACTTGATGGTGTCTAGTAATTCATCACATTTATTTGCCACTTACCAACCTCAATGGACACTCAAAGCACTTTACATTGAAGAATCACTGACCCATTCACATGAGCATTTAGTCATTGATGCATAAACACTGGAGGCATGGAGGGTTAAGTGTCTTGCCCAAGGACACAGTGTAGCATGTAATGGCGGGAGCTGGGCTTGAACTGCCTACTCTTGAATTAGTTCACTAGACCGTCTACCAGTACTTCACTGTAAAGAAAATAAACATAATCTAAGTTCTAGTTGTTCTGGTGATAAGAATTCTTAACAATTTGTTGCAGTCCATGAGAAGAGGTTACACATATTTAAACTCTGTATGTTTCCAGTGGAGGGTTCGCCACCTGTTGTCTTCATAAAGACGTTATTGACCTGTTTGGAATGTTACACAATATGGCAATAAACTTGTCTATCATGCACAGATTCAATAACAGGTGTTTTTATTGCTCAAAAATACCATTAAAAACATGCATTTGTACCGTGAGTGGGCTTGGCTCTCCACACACCTGATCTGTAACTTGGACCTGGTCACCCGCTTGTTTCCATGGAGATAGAGAAGTTTAATGCCATACTGTGAATTTTTTTAGGCAAGGCAATCACATCTCCATGGAGACTAGCAGGTGACTGACCCTCCACCAGAAAATTCCAACATTATGGGCAACAGTGTAGCTTCATGTATTCATTCGCAATATACGTGATAACCATGTACCAACAGTCCATCCCACCCGTCTCCCCCCAGGCCCCCCACTCTTCCCCCTAAACCCCAGAGAATGAGGAAGTATAGACCGCGCTCCGTTTTTACCCATAGGCTGTTTAACGGCAATATGGCGGCCTTCATCAAGGTACCAGCTCCTCTGTACCCTCTGTCTCTGCGTGAATCCAGCTGTTTACATGTCCTTTAGGGTCTGTTTTTCTGCCTTTGACCCAAAGTACTGGCTCCTTCCTGCTCACTGCTTTTACTATTAAGATTTAGATGGGGAGAGGTAACATGTGGTGATGGTATCTTTTACTTCCTTGCATCCGATAAATCAATCCATATTTTGTTACAACCATTGGGTTCTAATACAGCAATAATGGCCCATGCAAAACATATCTAGATTCAGGCTAGGCCAAACAAACTGCAAACAGAGGAAGTTGCATCTGTAGTTGTCATTTTGTGAATTTCGGTGCATTGGCCTCTTGTCTGTGTAGTCTGTCTTTCTCACTAACCTGGTCTTGTTGTTGTTTCCTCTCCCTTCTCACTGCTCTGTGTGTCCAGGGGGAGAAGAAATGTCCGTGCCAGGAGTCAGGTACATGGCCTATACAGTGGGCGTAGATAGTACTAGACTCATAGCTAACCACTTTGCCGCGTTCCTGTTTGCATTGCTATTGATCATGTGTTTTGCTAACTATTTTTTTTGCCTGTCCTCAGCATCCACTAACTGTTCCCTTACTTACTAAATGAATGTCAAAATTACTACCTAATTATAATGTTTTGAATGGAGTGAAGTATGAAGTTTCCTTATATTGTTTTCGATTGTATCGTTCCAGTAATAATCAATGCTTTTTTTTTTCTATAGGACTCTGGGCAGCCTATACCAGCGGTGGTTGAGAGCTGTATTAGGTACATCAATCTATATGGTAAGTATTTGGACTGGGCAATATGGCAAACATAATCACACATTTCTTTACATGTATGATTTTTAAATTAAAAACAAACAAATATGGCTTTTCATTTTTTTTTGTGTAAATAATCAAGATATTGCTATTGATACTACTATTTCACACGATACAATTGTCAAACTTACCAACCGAAATGCTTGTACTACCAACTTTTGAATTACACAGCTCTATTAAGTTGCATATTTTCTTGCATGCATTTGCAATATACCAGTAGCTCCTAAAATGTTGTAATTTGAACCCATTTTAAATTAGTTTAGTTTTGAATTAATATCTCCACTTTGTTTTTATCCTAAATACTTAATACAACATTATGTGATTACATCAAACTAGAACATGCATGTAGTAAGTGTCTCATTATCTCCTTTATGATAAATAAATAATTTAAACAATTAGACACCTAAGGAGCCTCTTGGAATCAGTGTTAATTGATTGTAAAGATGTAAACAGAAATAATGAGCACATGGGGCACACTTTTCAGTGTCACTCACAGAAACCATCAACACTGTACTAACAATGTGTAAGTCTCAACTAACATGTGCTTTTAATTACTGAGACACCTCACAGCGGGGGGCGCTCTTAATCTTATAGACTCTGCTACATGTATTTTTCTTCACACCATGTGCTGCACACAAACATGGCATTTTAACCCACAGTCCATATATTTGAATATTATATGTTTAGCTCAAAGTAGAAATTTTAAATTGATTTAACATTATTTTTATTAGTTATGGTCCCTGGTGGCTTGTTGTCTGTGGAGTTGAAAATTAAGTACCGGTACATCCCAATTAGAATGCAGTGTTTTACATATTAATTTAGGTTTTACACAGAGTTGCCTTCATGATGCAACAATTTTCAGTATACCTTGCTTGGGGATAGCGCAAATACTGTAGAATTTGGATGAATAATTTAAAAAGTAGCATTTCTGCACTTAAAGTTACAATTTTCCAGTTCAAAAAGACAACTTAATTGAAAAAACATACTTTTATTTTAGTCTATTTTCAACTTGAAAGTTACATACTGTGGCTGTAAAGAATATTTTTTTTTATATTTGCAGGTCTACAGCAGCAAGGTATATTCCGAGTACCTGGATCCCAAATAGAAGTCAATGATATTAAGAATGCATTTGAAAGAGGTGAGTGTATTAATGTGTCTTTAACCCTGTCTAATTGTATTGATTTTTATATTAACGTTGCCTAATATAAGTTAAATCTGTGTACAGGGGAGGACCCACTCATGGACGACCAAACAGACCATGACATCAACTCTGTAGCCGGCGTTCTCAAACTTTACTTCAGGGGCTTGGAGAATCCTCTGTTCCCAAAAGAGCGCTTCCTGGACCTCATCTCCACCACCAGTGAGTAGGGTTATCGCCAAAATCGATACCCAGATACTAATTGATACTAAAACTGGTATTGAAACTAGATGCTCATTTGTAAAAGGATTGATACTGAAACAATTCACATAGGACATAGTTGGACCTTTTCTTAATAGTTTAAGAGTGGTACTGGATCTATATAATCACTATATAGGATAAGTATAAGACCACATGGTATTATTATTAGATAAACTACATTTTTTGAGAAAAAATGTTTATTTTTATTGTGGTATCAGAATTTGTATCAAGTATCAAGCCTTTTCCTTGAATCTGAAATTGAGTTGAGGGGAATTTTAGAAAGCACTACCTTTGAGTCAGTCTCTGTGTACATGCATGTTTTTCTTTTATTTTGGATTTGTGAAGCCTGGTTAATTCTGACTTTGCTTATTCTTATGTTTATTATTATAGAGTTGGATTCTGGGGCCGAAAGAGCACGTCACCTCCAACAAATTATTGGGACTTTACAGAGACCTGTCATTATTGTCATGAGATATCTCTTTGCTTTTCTAAACCAGTAAGTTATGCTTTATGTACATTCTCATTTGGCCTCCATTCTACGTTCATGGTGCAAATCAGGCCTGAAGATGATAATGTCAGAATAATAATAATGCCCTACACTTATACCTTGACACTTAAAACTTGCTTTCACAAAAAAAAAAATATATATTAAAACTGCAGCTCTAACAGCTTGCAGGTTTTGTATTTACAAGCATAAAGTTAATTGTATTTTTCTTTTTTTCGCCTCTGTGTTGTCCAGTCTGTCCCAGTATAGTGACGAGAACATGATGGACCCCTATAACCTGGCGATCTGCTTCGGTCCCACTCTGATGCCCATACCAGACGACCAGGACCCTGTTTCCTGTCAGGCCCACGTCAACGAGGTCATCAAAACGTTTATTATCCACCATGAGGCCATTTTCCCAACACACAGAGAGCTGGACGGGCCCATGTATGAGAAATGCATGGCTGGAGGGGAGGAGTACTGGTGAGCAAGTTTCTGTGTTTCGATTCATTGTAAAATGGTGTGCTTTTATTGCTTGAATATACATCCAGCTATGAGAGGGAACAGAGGAAGAACATAATATTGTTAAAGGGGATGTACTATGCAAAATTAACTTTTTAAACCATGTTTAAATAGTCTTCCATCATCATTAGCTTATCGCAGACTTGTCTTGGTTGATTCGTGCATGTTTGAGTAATTCTGTAGTACATTTGAGGCTTGAGTGCTCAGAAAATTTCATCTTTCACCCACCCCCTGTCCCCATCCACATCCCTGTACTCACACACAATAACTTCTTTGCTAATTCTGACTCTGGGCCAAACACAAATGTTAAAAAAAAACATTGTGTATAAGAAGAGGCATAGCAGAGAAGTAGTTCTGTCATTTTGAACTTTAAATCAAAGGATCTGTTTCTATTTTTAAGTTGTTTTTAGATCAATATTCCACTTATCAATGAACAAAATATATAATGTGATAGTATATTAATAAAATAAGGAAAAGTATAATATGTCTTCCTTAACTGTTTTGTTTTATCTGTTAATAGTGAAAGTCCCCACAGTGATGCAGGTGCTCTTGATGAAGTGGACAATGGCACAGGACCAAACACAAGTGATGAAGGTAAGTCATATCAACTAGGCTAGAAGATCAAATAAACAAATGCGATTGAATTATACTGCACTGTGTGTGTTGACAGAGCTGGAGCAGATTGAGGCCATAGCGAAGTTTGACTATGTGGGGCGCAGTCCACGGGAGTTGTCCTTTAAGAAGGGGGCGTCTCTGCTGCTGTACGTGCGAGCGTCAGATGACTGGTGGGAGGGCCGACACAATGGAGTGGACGGGCTCATCCCACATCAGTACATTGTGGTGCAGGACATGTAAGGACACAGTATCTTTATCCTCAAGTAGTTATATAAGGCTAGAGGAAAAACATACAGCAAAAAAGTGACATTTTAATCAGTCCGGTCCTTATTCTCAACATTAACATCTTACAGTCTCAGTTCAAACTGCCGCAATGCCAATGCGATATTTTGTTTTCATTTTAGGATTTTTTAATGTAGTTGTGAATTAATGTTTGAGTTTAGATCACAAACCATTTATTTGTTCTGGAATATTATTGAAACATAGTAATAAATTCTCACCGTTCATCATTCTGTGTTATCTAGATAGATTAGAAGATTGTGCTACATACATGCAGTGATGAAACAGTAATGTGTTCAGTAATGTGTTCACTATAAGTAAAAGCTTATTATGGGCAGTCATAATGAATGTGATATGTCTGTGTATCAGGGACGATGCCTTCTCAGACGGGCTCCACAAGACTGATAGTGAAGCCAGTAGCGGTCACCATGACGACAGAGCAGCCAGAGACCACCACACTGAGCACACGCCCGAGCACCGCTTTGGATCAGCACATGGGAGGTAAACAGGAGCTACTTCCAAACACTCTTTTATTTTGCAATTCCAGTCAAGATTTAGAAATAACAATAATAATACACTGTAACCACATTTACAAAATTCTGCATTCAAAACTTGAGGGTTTTGCTAAGAAGCTTAATTTACACCTGTTCAGGGTAAGAGTGCGTTCAGATGGTGGTGCGGGTCCTCGCCACCGAAACATGGGGGACGCTCACAGTCCGCCCCGAGCAGAGCCCCCTAGAGTCCTGCCACGGCCCTGCAGCCCTCAGAAGATTGCAGTGAGCAGGGGTCCCATAGACAGCCCAGAGAAGAGGCGTCTCACCACATTTGGCAGTGCGGGACACATCAACCATCCCGACAGAAAGGTCTTCTCTGACAGCCACTCTCAGCGTGCCTCCCCCAGCACCACACGCCATGCCAGCCTAGGGGACCACAAGACCCTGGAGGCTGAGGCTCTGGCTGAAGTGAGTGCCATTTCATTATTATAACAACAATAATACATAAAACTGAATCTAATATTTTGGTCTATTTTGGTCTGTAAGGACATAGAGAAGACCATGAACACAGCTCTCCATGAGCTGAGGGAGCTGGAGCGTCAGAACGTAGCAAAGCACGCCCCTGATGTGGTGCTGGACACTCTGGAGCCTTTGAAGCACCCTGGGGTGCAGGACGTCCCGGGCAGCCCTCTCCACACCATGGTGATCCGGGACCCTGACGCGGTGCAGAGGCGCAGCAGCAGTAGTTCTTCTTCTGAAACAATGACCACTTTTAAACCTGCTCTGACCAGTCGCCGGCCTAGTGCCCCTATGAGGCCTCCCCCGGTACGACCCGTGAGGCCTGCTCCTGTCCTGGGACAGGGACCAGGCCCGCACCGCTCCAGTAGCTCCAGCTCCTCCGGTTTAGGCAGCCCCGGGATCACACCCACAGAGAGGGGCTTCCCCAAAGCCCCCTCCCCTTCACCCTCCACCTCCTCATCCTCTTCAGACAAACAGGGCAACATGTAGAGGACAGGGAACTGTGGATGATTGTAATATCTCACTCACATTTATAAAGACACCTGGTCTGTATCAGTATGAAACTACCTTAACACTACTGCTGCTGCTGCTGGTCTCATGGCCTTTCTCTGGACTGGTCAATGATCAAAGACATAAAATAAAAAGCATTTTAAAGAGACTTCCACAATCAGATACTGCTATGCTGAGTAGTCATGCTGGACAGAAAGGGATGCACTGGAAAGCTTGTAGAGAAATATTACATGTTTTGAGCTGTGTACGTAACCTATATGTATGCTATTACAGAAACACCACTATCCATAGGCCCACAGGGTTAAATAACTTTCTAAGACTGTTGCTTTATCTGAGCGGGGTACAAACTCAATTGGCGTTTTTCACACTGATCAAATCACACCTTAGTTACAGGAAGTGTATGTTGGAGGTGAAGTTGCACTTTGACAAATACTGATGCCTCAGAAACCTGCCCTGACTTCATGATGAGCAATTAATATCGTTTTTATATTGATCCCAGGTAACACAAGGACATACAAGTGACAGTTACACAGATTTTGTTTAATTGCTATGTCATCACAACCTATTTAAAAAACACAACATTTTATGAAGCACAGATGTGACAAGAATTTGACACGCCCCTGACTTCTCTTGTCATTCTAATTTTTTCTGCACTGAAGCCAGACCAACTGTGGCTGTCAGGCAGAGACACACAATCAATAGTAATTTGAGCCTTGAGCCTTTTAGTCCTGCCCACACTGTACTCATGCTGTTACAAGAAAACAAGAAGACATTTTCTTTTCAGTCCTAGTAATCCATCATTTAATAATATGACAACAGTAGTTCCAAGTGTAAACCAGGTAACCATGATATAGAGGACAATGAAATTATTGTGGATTATGTATACATTCCATCTATAAGTAATGTAAAAATAGAAAATATAGTATAAACATTACCTCAAAAAACAAGTACAAATCAAGAGACTAATGCACTTCTACACTACAGGGAAACTGCTGCATTGTGAGTCCTGTATTTTACTAGAAAACAATTATAGCACATTCATATCAAGTGTTTACTGTAAGTGCTGTGTGTCGTCTTGAGGATGAAAAATATATCTGTGTAATAAAAAATGTAGGTATTTGAATGACTATATGCATACTGTTAAAGATGTAAAAATAACATTGTATGATAGGAATGGAATATAATATCATCTCTTTTGTAACTCTTATCCTTGCACAAACATTAGCGGAACAATAAATTCTTGAAATATTATACCTTGATTTTGTCCCTATAATGAATCGTGAATTTCTATTGCGTTGGTTTGATACTTCGATAAGCAGAGGGGAAGAGGACGTGTGAAGTGAATTATAATGGTTTTACAGCGCCATCTCGTGGTCACAATGTTGAAATACAAAAAGTTTAAAGTTAAGCATAAAAAAGCACATTTCATAATAATTTTGGTAGGTATATATGCACAAGGAATAGTAGGTTAAATGAGTTGGCCTGCTTAGTTTTTCTCAAACGGAATTCAGTAATTAGCCTAGTGGTAAGCTATATTACAATGAAGTACACAGTAAAACGTGAAGAAAATTGTTGCGATCAATAGACACAATCACCTAAATTCTGCAATTGATATAAAAAATGTAATGTTAAAGGTTCACTGAGTAACTTTTCTGGTGTAGAGTATGCCACCTGCTATAGCATATGTCTCCATACACTGTGTCCAATTAAGTTCCTTTAACTGGAATGTTCGATAGCATATGACATTCAGCTTTCTCTATGGAGACAAGTTAGTAATGCCAGGTCAAATTACAGGTCAGATCTGTGGAGAGACGACCCCACACACAGTATGAAGGCAGGTTTATCAAGTTATTAATTTCATATGAGTTTATTTTATGCTTTTTACTGTTATTCTTCTACGCATTACAATATGCACACTATATATAAACTGAGTAATATGATTTGCCTATATTGCTCTGACTAAATAATTTTTTTTTTTACCTTTTTAGGTATGGGCTATAGTACCACCTGTGGCCAGTGGATGGAGGCATTGTGCAAATCAAACATGAATCACAATGTCATGGCAATATTGGATTCAACTTTGAAGAAAGGCTGTAGCCTGCACTCCTACTGGTTTAAATAAAGCACTACAATCACAATTGAACCTGGGTTTCCAGTGCCTTAACCTTGGAGGACACATACTTGTTTTTCTCATTCTCATTAGGCCTATATGGACAGGCCATGCCTCATGTGAGAGCTCAGAACCTCCAGAATTCACTCACTGAGCTGCAGAGGCTGCACTAGCACTGATTAATGATTGGCTGCAGGGGCTGGGCTGTAGGTAGTGCAGGTTCAGATCTGAGAGAGGTCTTTTAGGTTTAAACCAACTGGATTTCAGCATTGAAACTGGCAACCCAGATGAGAGACTCATGTGAAGCTCTTTCTGTTTTCTGATAAGAAACTTCATACCAAACCAGCAAATTAAAACATAAACAACTTGGCCATAATGTCCAATGTTTTGTTTTTTTTTTTAGTTAAGAATAAATCAACCTTAATAAATGCAATAATTTGAACATGTTCACCTTGGATCTGGGGACAAAGGCCATGTTTATGAAATTTGAAATTTCAGCCCAATAGTCATCGCGTGCACTTCAGACAAAACCAATTACTCATGTCCTTTTATGCAATAGGTTAAATTTTAAAACTTTGCAAAATGCCTTGGGACTAATCCTAGCTTTGGATGGATTATGTATTGATCAGCTCTAAACATGCACAACCTTTTCAAAAGTTTCATATTTAGCCTTTAGGCTAAGCTTTAAAGAGCATGACTGCGTAAATAGACGCATGGACTATTTTCTTTTTTTTCTTGATTTGTTCCTGATCAAGTTAATTCCAAGTGTCTGTTTCGTTTCTACCATGGACTCAGCTGTAATGCAGTTAGGTGTGTGTTTATTGAGATTAAAGTGAGAATGTAATCATGTTAGAGCCTTGCCTCAGGCCCTCATCAGTGCCATGAGCGGTCCGGACCACCCATGGACCCGCGCCTTTTATCGCCCAGCTCCGTTCTGAGTTCAAAAGGCCTTTTCATTAATGCACTGATACGATTAAGCAGCCACCAGAGTCAGATCTAAGGGCAAACTACAATCATTCAGTGATTAATCCGCCGCCTCTTTCAAAGTCTTTATTTTAGACTACTGATTCAAGACTGATGTAATATGTGGCACTGGTACAATAGGCCCACTACAATATGTAGAGATTTATCATTCAGGGGCATTACCACAGGGCCTTAGAAACTTAAGTCTCTTTGAGGAGTGACCAGAACTAGCTCAGGCAGCTAACACTGATGGTTTTACTTTTGTAATGTTCATGGTTGGTGTTAAAACTAAATGTAGCAACAACAAAAAAAAGTCCAACATCAAACAAGAGCTCCAAACAAGATAGGTCAGTATGTCTTTCCCTCGTCAGAGTCAGAGATCCAAAAAGCACATTTGCCATTGAGAAAAACACTTTTGGACCATTTTATTTAAAGGTAAAGTACTTCATTTGTTATTATACACACAAGCTGTATAACAAAGTGATGTTGATCAGATGTATGGTCAGTCCTGAGACCTGACCTGCATGTTTCTGGAGGTAGGGGACACCAGAGATAACATGCCTCGCACCAGATTTATATATCTAGCATTCTAAATTGACTTATGTGCAGATTTTGCGAGAATCTATCTAAATGTGAAAGGTTATACCAGAGCACCTGGAAGAAAAAGACACAAGGAGAACATGCAAACTCCATGTTCATATTTCTGCATATTTCTGATAAGGTGTGCTATTTTTCTCAACTGTACCATATGGTAGCACATGCACTATATAGACCTTCTATAGTAACTGTCCAAATAGTTGTTAAATAGGCTATTGCAAATACCCTGTAGTCATCTCTCTGTCCTAAATGTGCTTAAGTCTGACTTTCTTTTTGATCTTTGCTCTTCACAAAGTTCAACTTGACAAATTGCTACATTTAGTGGACCTCTCTCACTGTGTGCATCATTGGGTTTCTGTAGAGCAGAAGTGATGAGAGGCAGCTGTTGACAGACTGGGCATGTGCATTTCTTTTTTACCTCCACCATTGTAATTTATCTCACTTTTCACTGTTATCTTTAGGTTTGGTCCTGTGGCCTGTCATGCTTTGAGGATACTGTACTGAGTATGAGCAGCACTGAAGGAAGTAAGCAGTCTTAACTACAGGTAAATACAAAGCACATGCAATATTTATGCACATTTCAGAGCTGTTGTAAGTTACCTGGAAGTTGTGGGCTCACTTTTCCGTGCATGACTTCCCTGTGTGCCTATATAAAAAAATTACTTTCTAGAACTTGCACACTGTATAAGTTGTTTGAAACATGCAACATCGATGACACCTTCTCATGTTTGTACAGAGAACCCTAAGGTGTGACAAAATTTAAATGTGAAAATGATGTAGTGCTCAAACACTAATGAATTCACTGGCTGACAAGTCAATGATATTTCCAATCACCAATCACTTACCCGGTTCAAGGGGGGTGACAGGTCTTGCCCTTGAACACAACAACAGTACTTGTTGATTTTAGGGATTAAACTACCAATGCAAATATTGAATACCAGGGCCACAGTCACCTCTACTAAGTAGATTGCATACTCACAGCGATAAGAAACTTCAATGCAATTTTTCCATAACTGCATCTTTTATATAATGCAGTCTCAGTGGCAAAACTGATAAACCAATGAACTCCCTTTGTGGCCTGTGTAAGTTAATAGTCCATGGTATGGGTTGTAGTCACGGAATGTATATGTTATATTCACACACCTTATTTGCTTTTCTTTGTAGTATGGAGAAGAATAATATATCTTGGTTGAATTCCACTGTTTAAATTTGACTTGAAAAACCTATAGTTTAATATTTATGATTCAATCTTTTTGTAATCATTTAGCGCACGCTGCCTGGTAGGATGAAACCGGTTTAGATTTAGTTCTTGTTCTAAGGCAGCTGCAAGCATTTGTCTTGTTATCTCTTCTTCATGTGCCTCTCTCTTTGGTTGGACTCCCCGCGGTCTCCCACTTCAACATTGTTTCATGTAGTTTGCCCAAAAAACCCAGGTCATCCCAAATGCTGCCCCGGCATTCAACTGTCATCTGTTGTCTATTTGCTTGTATGATTTGATTTTGGTTAATATTTTTTAAACTGGAAAAGTCAAGGTCGGTCGACATTTCATCAAACAAACGGCAAAGACATATGACTGTAGCTAAGGCGTGATGCAACATGAAACCAGATGAAACAATCTAGACGCTGACGAAAGCATCCATTTTGAAAAATGTCTCCCACACATGTTCAGGGATAGAGATTGTTTATGTGGAATGTATACACTGTTTTTTTCCGGAAAGAGACGACCAATTTCCACAAGCATACAGTAAATATACTTTAATCTACTGAGGAACAGAGTCTTCTTGTATTATTATAGAAACATAGGTGTTGCAATGTACTGTTCTATGCATTAGAGAGGAAACGTATGTGTAAATAAAGGTCATGTACTCGCTAGAACATATAAGCAGTTTATATGTTGTTGCAATATGGGGAAAATTTACTCCGGAAATCAAATACAACACTAATTTTAAAAGTTCAAGTAAAAGAACAAAACAACTTTTAATGAACTGAAAGTAGGTTGAGAAAGAGTTTGATGGAAACTAGACTTACTCAATACTTCAGATACTATTACCTCTGCCTTTATCTTGATTTAATTGTGAAGTGCCTGTTATGGGCCATGAGAAGAAAATATTTATATTGAAAGTAAATGAAAAAATAGCATTAACTGTTAAACTAGATCTGCTTATATGCTGTCTTTATT
>KN482709.1:15177-25879 GCA_000787095.1 Periophthalmodon schlosseri | reverse complement strand
AAATTAGCAAAATGTTTTTTCTTTGTTGCTCTATGTAACTTTTCTGATGGAAGGTCCACCACCTACTTGTCTCCTTGAAAATGTTATTGCATTGCCTGGAATGTTTCACAGTATGGCATTAAACTTTGATCTATATAGCAGGTTGCACCATGAGGCTAAGTCAGATTTGTACAGAGGCAACCCCACATTCACAGTCAAAATCCATATTTTTCAAGGTATTTTTGAGCAATGTTGTGATCCAAAAGTAGACCAAAACATATTTATTAAGGACACAGGAAACAAAGTTAAGAGTTCAATGTTTTTATTACTTTTTTAACTTCTTCTAGTGGGAGCAGGAGCAGACAAAATAGCGTCATCTTTAATTTGAACTGGGCGCACTTGGCCTCTCCCACCTGTTTTCCCAGAGAGGTCACCGTCGCTTGGCCAAATTCACATTTTGAAAGGTTTACAGTTAAATTTGCTTGACTCAGGCACACAAAAACAGTGTTCAAATGGCGTATGTGCTCAGTCCAAGAGGAAGAACAAATGACCCAATCATCAAGATAAGCCTCACAGAAGGGTAAACCAGATACATAGATAAGATAGGTAAGTTCAATGCCATACAGCGGAACATTCCAGGAAAAAGCATAACATTTCCATGAAGAAAAGCAGAAATGTTGCGTAGTGCCCCTTTAGGGAATAACTTTTAAGCTATTTTCAGATACCATTAGGAAGCATGTAAATTCCTGAAACTGATGACTGAACTGAAGAATGACAGCACAAGGTTAGTTTTATATGATTCACACACATTGTACATCCTTACAGCATTACAGAATGGAAAGTGCGGAAACCATATGATAACATCTTAGTCAAACACTCATTGTGACAGCTGCTGAAAGTATTGACTGGCCTGTCCCTGAGTCGTGTGTGTGAAATTGGTGGCTTCATAATGCTGCACTGGGGTATGCATAGGGGTAAGATGGCCCTCGTGGAAGCCTCCGGAGCCAATTGCCCCTGCCGCGAGTGAGAGAGGCAAACATCCCCATTTCTGTTTCTAATCATGTGCTCCTGCCCCTCCACTGCCCCCCAAACCTGCCCCTGAACGGCTGTTAGGAGAGTTGACACAGCGCTGGACTGAAGCTGGTTTAAGACGTCCAGAGGTGATAAAAGCAGATGTGGTTTAGCGTAGCGGATGATTGAAGAAAAGTGGTGGAGGTGCCAAAATATGCGACCTAAATTTTCACACGTTTAGATTGGATTTGATGGCAAAAGTAGCGCTGAGGTAAAGTCATACGTGAACCCATAATATATATAGACTATGTAGAAAATCCAGTCCTGAATTTAAAGGTGCACAATATAACTTCTTTGGTAGTGTCTGCCCTCAGTTTCTCTCCATGGAGATGTGATTGCCTTGACTAGAATGTTCCACAGTATGGCATTAAAAGGTTCTATGCTGCATTTATTCAATTACACATGTTTTTATTATTTAAAAATACATTCATTTTTACTGTGAGTAGGGTCACCTGTTTACAGATTAGACCTGCTGTGGTGTCTCCTGCTGTGTTCATGGAAATAGAGTCTAATGCCATACTGTGGCGCATTCCAAGGAAAGCAAGAACACCTCCATGGAGACAAGCACATCCTCTACCAGAAAAGTTACATAGTACACCTTTAAAATGAAAGTGTAATATGGTAAAGAGTCAGTTTCAACATACTATTTTGATCTATAGTAGTGAATGGAGTAAGGTTTAGGTGAGTTGTTAATAGAAGATGGTTATTTATTACATTCTATGGTGTTTTAAGTTCAAAATTGAGTTAGTTGAACTATTTCTTGATGCTTTGCTTCCATTTCAGTGCATTTATCAATGAAAATGGACTGCATATTGTTTTGTTAACTTTCTTCCCAGGTTATAAAGAAAGATTATAGGAGTATATTTTATCATCCATTTTGTGACAGATGCTCTTGGAAATATAGAGACAAAATGGCTGCCAAGATCTTATTAACATTCCTTCAAACACATATTTTCCGGCAAGAATAAATAACAAAATCAACATCTTTTTTGCTCTTAACTTCTGCTTCCTGACATGTTTTTGCCTCTGCTTATTTTTCATAACCATTTAGATACTGAAATTGACTACATTAAAACAAATAAAAATGATCTTATTATGTTTTGCTTGTTTGTTTCCCCATTTCTGTCCCAGAGACCTACTATCCAAAACTCTAATACAGGGAGATTTCAAACACAACTAAAATATTATTATGTGAACTTGAGCTGTCTTTGCTTTGGGATCTCTTTAAGGTCACTTGCCTTACTCATTGTTTTGTTAAGATAACATTTTGGTCATATTAAAATCCCCCATAGTCCTGCAGCCTAGAGGTAGAGCCTGAGGATATACTGTAGCACGTCAGAATAACAGTGATAGTCCTATAGCTTAAATAGGACTATCCTAGAACTTGAAATTCATTTATGAAACCTGTCTGTACCATCAGAGCCAACCAATCACATCCAAAACGCAATGCAAAATAAAACAGAAGCTACAACCGCCAGTGACATACAGTGTTAATGTATTTTAGTGTGATAAAATAGGGCCAGGTCAGTTCACAAGTGAACATATAATACCTGAAATGTTGATTATACTTTATAATAACCACACCTTAATTAGTCTTGAAGGTCCTACATAACGCAAAATTGACTCTTGTGAATTTTAAGCCATGTTATGATGTAGTTACCTCCTCAAAAACATACCTGGAGTTGTGTTTTGTTTCATTCACGCATCTTTGAGTAACCCATTATTATTAGTCTGTCTATATATCCAAAAGTCAAAATGCTCTGTTCAACCTTGTGATGTCATGTAGTGGTAGTTTTTAAGTTAACAGCTACCGTTTACTTTTAGTTCAGTAGAGATTGGCAATTCCTGGTCTGAAATTAAATCCAAATGATTCTAGTGAAGGTGTATAGCATTTAAAAACCCAGTGGAGCACTTCCTGTATTACCACATGACATCAAAAGGAGGAACAGAGTGTTTTCTGTTTGAGAGAACTCTAGATATGCAAGATTTGTGTGTTAAACGTGTGAACAAAACACAACTCCAGGTATGTTTGTGTTGAGGAAACATTGTATCAGAGAACAGAAAATAGCGTAATGTGGGCCCTTTAATAAAGCATGAGAAAGAACAAAAGTTAATTAAGAATGATAAGTCACTAATTAGGAATGATAGTTGAGAATTAGGAGTCAGAGCTATGTATTTATTAAGTAGTAATTAAGCCTGAATCATTCTTAATAAATCATTTGTTTATTACATATTAAGTCTTTGTTCATGCTTTATTCTATTATATTAATTAGGTGTAATTATTACTCCATACTTAGGACAACTCACAAACTTAATTCAAAGTTTAAAGTAAGTAAAATAAAATTGGCTCAGTAAAATGTAGGTTACAATAACTTACTTAATACATTGTGTTCATCATCATGGGAGGCTCCGTAACTTTTGACTTGCCCCGCAGCAGTATGGTCTATTTCTGCTCTGCATAGTTAAGTGAAAGTTGGAGGCCAAAGATGCTTTACGAGATAAAGAAGGACTTGGTTGTGATAGGTGCTAGCATGAAGCGCCTGGATTTTTAAATATTTCATCTCATACTGTTGTTATGACATACTGTGAAAGGGAAACTTTACTGGTGCATGACTCTGCTCCATATGTTGGGTTTATGAAAGCTCCGAGACTCAAGTCCACAGGGTTTGTCAAGTCCAAGAGCAGCAAAGATTTAGACAGTGGCGGTTCTTGGCATAGGTAGACTGTGCAAATGTATATAACCCCACCACCCACTCGGGGGGCCTCACAAGTACAATTTTTGTCCTTACTTTACCATTGCCTACAGTTTTCTCATAGACCTATAAAATGTAAACATTTAATAATAAGTGCAAAGGTTTTTGTCTTCCTGCTGGTCCAGAAAGAGCATAGGCTATATCATCAATTGAATCTTCAAAAATGGCATGAATCACAGTTACACACCAAGAAGTATTGTGTTTATTTTTGTAGAACAGTATGTATGGTATTGTAGTTTTTTGTAAAATAGTTGTGGTATAGATGTTGGTAATCTAAGGTATGAAATGATGAAAAATTAGAACAGTTGCCATAGAAATTAACAATAAAAAAATGAAATACTATATCTTTTGAATGGAAAAAAGTCACCAAAATGTTATTTGGGATTGGGATTGGGATCAGATGTCCCAAATGTCTATAGAGATACAACAGCAAAAATACTATAAAGTCACTACTGGTAAATATATTTATCAACATATGGTGTTAGAGTACTTTTGAATGAATGCTAACTTTAGTATTCACTTTTTAACATTTTCACATTAGATTCACAAAAAACATGTGATGTTTTATACATTTTAGCAAACCAAGTGACCCCAAGAAGAAACTAGCCCCTGGCCTGGACCAAGCTATGAACGGCTCTGGATTTAGATAAAGACACTATCTCAAACTCCTATAGTCTATAGTGGAGTGAAAGTATAGTCAGTATATTACAGCTCAGAGAAGATCCTGATTTCATGGAGATCCGATGTCTCTGTCTAATATGAGACACAGATGGAGGTTTCCCACATGTGCCCTGGTCCAGAGACTAAAGAGGGCAGTGTTTGTTTGCATTACTTTTCAACTTCCTCTAGTAATGAGTTTCCACTACATTACACTGTTGTACTAACAGTGAAGTAGCGACATAGCCATCAGCATTCATAATATTATATCATTTTGTGTGTATACTCCAAGTGTTATGTCATTAGAATGTTCAAAATTTGAGAATGGAGGCAATGGAGTGGAGAACAGGAGGCAAAAGTAATAGCAGTAGTAGGCTAAACCATAAAACATCTTCAGTGATTAATCAGAGCTAAGAGCTAATGGTCATTAGTCTGTATAACTAATAATAATAATAATAATAATGATAATAAAAAACAGCTATTTTTACTTTCCAGGATAGAAAACTAGAACTAGAACTAGAACTTTCTACAAAATTGTATTTTAGCTTCACAAAAAGTGCATTTTGTGGAAAATATGTAATATATCAATAGGTTAAATGGGATAAAATGAAAAAGGAAAAAAAGAAAAAAAAACTATTGTGGGGTCAACATATCTGTAAAACCTATGATTCTGCCTTTATCAAAATGCAGAGTGTTCATCATAATCTTTTAAATAAACAAATCATGTATACTTGTATATGTCTCTGATGTTTCTTTCTGAGTGGTTATTAGCCAAATCCAAAACCCCAAATCCATGCACATTTCAACATAATTACATTTTCTGACATGTACAACCAACTACCAATATTGTTGCCATGGTGATTTACAGAATTTTTAGAAGTAGGCCTATTTCTATTTTCTCACATATTTAGAGTCACCATTACAATATGGAGGTGCTAAAAACTGCCTTGGACTTTGAACAAAGTGCACCTCATCAACACAGTGTTGGAAGCGTACTTTGCTATAGGCTACAGTGATGAAAACCATATTCTTTGCTATACTAACCTATAGCCTATTCAAATATCTGATGGAAGGTCACTCAGTATTCTGTCATCTCAGTATGGAATATATTCAGCTACTATATGTCTAAGGTGTGGAAATCGGAGGTCATTTGGTGAAAAATGTGTTTTCACAAGATGGTAATGTGCTCCGTCACTCAGGGCTACAGTGGAGCAGTCTATAGAGTATACTGTGGCGGCAGGGGGTTCATGAAAAATGCATTAGGAAACCATTAAAATAACAGGTAACAGAGACCACATATTTCATGATTACAGAGTTTTTGAGTAAAAGGTTAGACACTATATTCATTAGTGGCAAGCTTAAACGTTTGTGTTTAACTAATCCGGAGGCTACAGGTTCAGATCTTTAAATGCTTTTGCAGATGTAGAATGACGACTTGTGAATTTGAGGAATCATCTCTGGATTTACTTAACGACATTTAACAGCACAGATGGGGTTCACAGATGATCGTGAATTACCACCTGAGCCTCTAATTTTGTTGTTGAAATAGTACAATAAATAATAATTGACAAAAACAGATAGCCTATTAAAAGGGTACGTGTTTCATTGCTTCCATACTTGCCAGAATATTCTGAAGTTCAGACTTCCAGTACCAAGTCTGTTCTTGTGTTTAAAACCCAGATGCTTCGACTTAGATGTTCCTCATTAATTTCCCTTGCATTTCTATAAATTGCTTGCCTGGGATCCAAAATACACACTTCAGTACTTTGCGAAAATGTGAGTCTGGTCACCAGTGAATCTCCTCGTTTTCAAATGGGTGTGACAGATGGATAGGCCAATTGGGGACACGCATGGTCCCTCCGTATCAGAAAAAATAAAGAAAAATATATCACAGACAACTGAAAAGCATTGCAGAATCAATAAGTGAAGCATTAAACTCTGTTAATCTGAGGTGAGATAAATGTGATTTTATTTGTAAATCACAGGTGACCGGTGATGTCCTTTGTGTCACATGTGTCACTGAATAAAACAAATCTGATTGTACGATCACGTTTGACCGGGCTTGACACGCAACAGAGAATGTGGGGACCAGACTGATGTCAATCTGTATAAAAAATACAGAGATATCGTTCTGGATTTTCTAGGCAGATAAATTGTGCTTTGTTCAATGTTTCATTTCAACTTTAATTTTCAGACTTTAAATAGATAGCATCAGATGTATGGTTGTTATAGTAATATCATTAGATTGTAGTTTATGAGCCCTACAAGCTTCTCAAGGTGCTTTGGTAAACACTAGTCAATTATTTGTTTTTCAACATACAGTGATGCTATAAACCTCATCTAATCTTCCACAACTGACCTGGGGCTGACTGACTCACATGTTTGCTATTCTGTGCCAATAGCTTCCACCACCACTCACACATTGCATTCACACAGGCAAAATAGTGGTGAAGTGTCTTGCTCAAGAACCCATTATAAACTTGTCTGGTGAAGAATTGAACTACCAACCTTATGTGAAGCAGTCGCCTGCTTCATGATAGAACCACTTCAACTAAATAAACAGACCCAAGTTTCTTTGACATGGATGAGTTATGACCAGGGTAAGATGTTTTAGATGTCAGCTAAATAACCACATAGCACTAATAAACATTATAATATTTAGACCATTTTGTCCCTAAATGGTCTAAATATTTATATCTTGTCACTGAGGATATCTGGACCAACCCAACACAAACTATAGTATATGGGAGATTCACTGAGGCTTTATTGCTGCTGGAAAAACAGACACAAGCAACAAATGCTAAAGATGACATTTTAGCAGCTCTGTGAATAAGGTCATGTGAAAGTTCACTACATCACATCAGGATACAGGACTCCCAAGGTTGTGGGTTTGACTCCTACTACTTGATGTTTCTTCTTTGAGCAAGGCACATCAGTTGCTGACATTGGTAATCAATTAATCACGCAAAAATCTAATGTTATTTATAGAGCACATTTACAAAGACAAACAAAGTGCTGAACAACAAGCAGAACTATACAAGCTGCATTGTAGCCGTAAAAGTCAACTGAAACACCCAAAACTAGCCCATTGAGCTGCAGCTGTAATTGTCCTCAGAGCTGTGAGGGCTGCTCTGTCTTCAGTGTGTTTGCACAAATCCAAAATGGCAGAAAGCTCATTCCAGTCTGTTTACTAAAGTGACCACCGTCAGACTGTCAAGGGGGCACACTCTAATACAACACAGGTCAGAATGATCAAAGTATGTGAAAAAACAAAAATAATGGCCATTCATATACTGGCAAAATTAACAAAGTTTACAATTTTATTTGACAATTGTCTTTGGGTCCTGTTTGTTTTAAGGAGATTAGACCATCTGAGAAATTAGTTTCACTCTCATTAAATCAGAATAAGGAACAAAGTCATTATTTTATGGACTTTACAAAGAAATTCATCCAGTAAAACGTAAAATTCTGATTCCAGGTCGATGAGAAGAAATGTGAGAAGTGTGGTGAACTGAACTGAGGTTATGGTTATTATTGGACTGTGCGTTGGAATGGAAAAGTTTGGGAAAAAGTACAGTTTTCTGGTAGAACGCCCAGACAGAGCTGGCATGGATAGAAGACAGTGGACAAGTAGCACCAATTGGGAAATTGACAATTCAAAAGTTAAACTGGAAGTAAATGTACAGTTTCTTACAAAATAAACAACAAAAACCTTTAGAAATCTAAAATATAATTGCAGAGGATGTAATGAAAACCTTAATCCAGTATCTGATAGGCTGTATGTATAATCCATAAGATTCAGACATGGCACCACAATCCAATGTGTTTGTGATACCAGGTCTAAGCTGATAAAGAGTGGGTTTCATGAAGAATGGCTAAAATGTAAAATGTTTTTGCTTTTGTTCTGCTTTGAGTGACAAAGACTGAAATGTGCTCATTCTGTTATTGAGGTGCGTTACATGCAGGAAATATGCCCTACATCTTAATGAATTCTGAGTCTGTTGACTTGTCCGGGGTTTGAAAATATTATTCCTCATTTTGGTGAAAAATGTAATTTGTCTGGATATTTTTCTTGGACATGCCATCAATGCGACAATTGATCTACGCTGGAACAAGAATAGACATTACATGCAAACTCAGCCTGGAATACAAAAGATGTTTTGTAGATCTAATAAGAAAATAAAGAATTTAGCTGTGCTACAAATAATTACAGTAAGAGAACAACCTCATAAGTCATTGTTGCATAGTTATTTCCACATACCATGCAGTTTTTTATTGTGATTATATCAGTTCACACAGTTAGTGGCCAAATGCTAAATCCAGTCCATGGATAACTATCCAATGAAGGTCTTTCCCACATCAGGTCATATACAGGTTGCAAAGTGCACAAAAACAATTATAGTGTCAAAAGTGTCTTTAAATTACACAGGACTTTGTGGGTGTTGTGGGCAAAACAGAAATTCTAAATAAAAGGAAGCTGCAAAATGATCTTCTATAGCTGTGTTTTTATAATCATAAGAATCAGAATACCTAGCAAAAACAGAAATGTAAATATTTATTTAAAGTAATCCCACGTAACTTTTTGGAGGTGGCACGTCCTACATGATTCCATTGAAACAGAAAGTTAAAACAATATTTGGTGCATTCTCCGTGTAGATAGAGATACTTGATGCCACAAGATTATATCCAAAGGAACAACATTTCCATGGAGACGAGCATGTGGCCTTTACATCTAAGCCAAGTAAGAGTCAGGTTTGTGGAGATGCACATCAAATTTAGACTTCACTTTTTTACTGGGGCCAGAGTAATTGTGCTAATAGTGACATATACCAACAAGTGTCTGCATGTTAGAAGTGAATGTTAATATCCTCCACAGATCCACTTGTTGCTGCAGTGGTTTCTATAAACACTGAACAGGCTCATTTCCTGTGCATAATGCATGATCCGCTGATAACTTACAGGCAGATAATTAAAACAAGACCCATCAGGGAAAAATTAAATCTGACCATGATCTTATCAGACGAGGATGCTTCTAAACTTGTGCACCAGGCCTTTTCAGTGTATTTTTAGGTCAAACTAAATGCTACTACTTTTATTTCTGCATCTATATTGAAACTAGGATGTTAGCAAAGAACTTCTTTCATTTTTTCAGCAATAGCATAAGTCCAGTGTAATACTTATTCAGAAGCATATCTAAATTACACTGAGACATATGACACATTAGCAAAAACTCAAATGCAATAATTAGGCAATCAGATTAGCATTTAAAAACATCTATGATATATTTATTTCATTTTAGCACAATTGCTCAAAAAGTATGCAGATAGAAATGTCACAAGGTTTGAGCATGTAAACACACACCAAATCTCAGATCTAATTATTGGGTTCTCTCTTATCGTTTAACTGTATAGTTATCTGATTTTTACTGGCCATGTAAATGTATTGCTCTTTATCATATATGGCAGCATAATTTGTATGACCATCCATCGTTTTATTTGATTTTAGGGATTTACTCATACGCTTTCTTCAATGCCAAATCTTTCTCACATCAAACATTTTGAAGTAATTTGCTTCTTTATTTTCTGTCATGGATCTAGAGCTTCAATTTAACAGGGCTCTCCATCTGAGGCCAGGGATTTGAACAAGAATTCAAAAGTAGTCGGCCATCTTGTTTTCATTTCATGCTGCCTGATTGGTAAACACGAGTGATTCAGAAAGTGAAGCTGAGTGACTGAGCGCTTGTGAAATACTTGACTCCATGTGACAAATCAGGCCTCAGATAAATGAGCTGTTGATAATATAAATAAATCTAAAATATGCATGGAACGGCGGCTGGTACGGTATGGCGAACACGTTCACATGTTACAGTGTTTGTGTTTGATTTAACCGCATTTGATCTGCAAGAGGGGCTTAAAAATTTAGAAAGAAGAGTTATTTTTATTACATGTTTACAACCGCACAAGCATGGTGATCAGCAATGGGTGGAATAGAGTCCATTACAACAGGAAGCTCACCTGTCATGACCCCGGTTGTTTGCCAGACACAGGAGAAATGGTCCTCACCCAAATCAATGCCTCTTTGCCACCTTCCTGTAGCGGCCAAATGTGGCTCTCAGAGACAGAAAGGCAGAAGTGGTGAGCGGAATCAGCCAATCCACTTCAGCCTGTTGCAGCCAACTGAGGAGTCTTTTGACTGCCACTACTACTACTACTACTACTACTACTACTACTGCTACTACTACT
>KN482708.1:48986-67698 GCA_000787095.1 Periophthalmodon schlosseri | reverse complement strand
TGCCTCTCCACAGATCTGACTTGTAATGCCAAACTGTGACATTTTAGGTACAGCAACAATACAATAATGGCGACAAGCACGTGGCAGATCCTCCACCAGAAAAGTGCACCTTCAAACCAATATTGGACGAAATTACTCCATAGATTTAGTCATTTACTTGTCCCAGAATTCATAACTAACATCTCAATTTCTGTGTTGTTTTCCTGTAAAATGTTTTGGATGGATTCTGTGTTGTTTTCCTGTAAAATGTGTTTGGATGGAGGCAGGTGGAGGTAGTGAGGTCATTATCCTGTGAGATGGCGCTGGAGGAGGAGTGTAGAGTAATGTGAAAATCAGAACCTATGCTGGGAGCAATATGGAGTGCAGGGCTGATTAATGGGCAGCTGCTGGAATGGAGTGGAGAGGGGAGGCTCTTTAATTGTAGAAATATGAAGAGGCCGAGTGAAATACCCCCATTCAGACAGCACACTCACAAAATGAAGACTTTTATGTGGACACTAATGGAAGAGAGAATTATACAGAAATGTGGTGGCCAGCTACAGGCACATATTACAACGCTAATCTTGGTGCAAAGCCAGGATTATCTTAAATGGTTAATAACAATATTTCTTCACACATTTGTCAATAAAATATCATCAAGTAGACAGTACATTTAAACATCCATTTTCTACTCATTGGGTATTTAAAGGTGCACTATGTAACTTTCCTAGTGAGGGGTCCGCCATGTGCTTGACTGCGTGGAGATGTTATTACCTGGCCTGAAATGTTCCATGGTGTGACATTAGACTAGTATCTTGCATCTTTTGAGCAAGTCAGTGCTGAAATTTGCACCATTATTTTTAACTTCATTCAAACTACTTCCCCTTTCAATGCTCAAGTAAATGCAGTTTTTGTGCTGGTGTTTTTTAAATAATATTTCAATTAAGATTTGAGTCATTTCCAAATAACACAACACAACACAACACTTTAACAAGTTATACTAAGACTTAAATTGTTTTAAAAGTCTGCCTACCTTTAAGGCTTGTTGGAGAGTATCCCAGCATCTTTTACTCTACTTGAACCCACAGTCTTTTTGGTAATGAGAAACAGCGTTAACCACTCTGCCATTCTGCAATGTTTATCAATTACCTAACAGTTAAAGGTACAGTATGTAACTTTCTGGAGGTGGCACGTCATCTGCATGATGCCATAGAAATAGAAGGTTAAAACTGTACTTCAGAACATCCTCCATGGAGATAGAGGCGTTTTATGCCATACTGTGGAAAATTATACACAAAAAGCGGCATTTCCATGAAAACAAGAATGAGGAAGCCCTCCTCTAGACCAAATTAAGAGCCAAGTTTGTGGAGATGCAAGCCCAGAGTAAGGACATATATTTTCCTATGTTTTTCAGTGCAATAAAAACAACCAAAATGAAAAAGTTGCATACTGTGTCTTTAAACAAGGATTGAAACAGATTGTGCACATCCCTGGCAAATAGTCCTGCTAATATTCTGCTCCTTCACAGTCTGTTATAGCGCATGTTTTAGTTGTGCTTTTGGTCATGAGCCAGTGTCACGAGGCTGGCAGCGTGATCCTCTTCACTTCTCATTTATTCTTTTCAATATTCATTTTATCCAGTGGTCAAGTATGAAATTTTTATTACATATTTGTGTCCAAAATGTAGAGTCGAAAATGTGGGAAAGAATATGTTAGGATTCAAGAACAAATTAAAAGTGCATTATGCACAATGCAACCAAGGGCTCCCAGGCAAAGGCCAATTCTTGTTTAATAAAAGTAATATTTGAAGGGTGGATACGGGACCCTCAATTATAAAAGTAATATTCACCCACTGCCACCTGGAGTGCACTTACCAAACTAAAAGAAGGCGGAGGATTTTGGAGAACGCTGACCTATATTCAGAGTGCTCTGAAAGGAGGAGAGTATGAGGGCACAGTGAGTGAGCCGGGGCAAGTACGGAGCAAACAGGGGTTACCAGAGGTCAACCGAAACACAGAGAGAGCTTGGTCATGATGTACTACAGTGTACTCCCCTCTGCTGTAGATGTGTGTTTAATGAATAAATATGAAGTTTATGGGAAAAATATACACTATATTTAGAAGAATGAGGCAAATAACCCCACTCCATATACTTGGCAATTCAGATTACATTACTCTTTAGAAATGGAAATGTGTCAATGAGGCTAATCTGATATTTGAATGTTATTTTTAATTTAACAGGATGTTGAACAAGTCTTGAAATTGCAAAATAACTTTATGAGAAAGAAGTACATTTAACGTCTTGAGAATGTCAAAAAGCTGTCAAAAAGCCTCCACCTGACTTTTGTTTCTTTTTGTTCAGGAAAACCTGTGCTAATACATAGACACAATATTGCTTACTTTTGCCAAGACCTTTATATAATTCAACAGAGACTTCATGCTGTATGCTGTTAATGATCAGGTGCATTCAGATCCATGTATGCCATATGTCACATGCGGCAGTGGCTGGCACCCCTTTCCATCACTGTGAGCCCTTAGAATCTGCCTTTACTGCCTTTGCCACAGGCCGGGTCTGTGAACCTTTACATTTTTATACAGTACGGTTACACTATCCTAATCCTGAGCACATTACATTTCAATTTACTTTTGTATTTAAGTTGAAATAAAATGAAATTCTAACATCCCCCTCCCCCTCTCCCCCTCCCTGCTGCCACTCCCTGTGGGTCTATTGAACCACCAAATCCCAGCACATTTACTTTACATTTTCAACCCTCAGCTCAGACTTTAAGAGCCCAGATGCAAACAATCCTATGAAAATACCACTTCAGTCACTGCTGGTGCTTTTAATGCCATCTCTCTCTCCTCTCCTCTCCTCTCTTTTTTTCTCCCTCTCTCTCTAGTTCCTCTGTATCTCACATGGTTGGAGTGGAGCTTTGAAGTTCTTTCCTCAACACAAACATCGCAGTTGAAAGCTGTCAGGTGCATCTTGTTGCGGAGGACTACGTGCATGGCTGCGTATTTTTCTGTAATGCTCGTACTATATCCACACAAGCTTTATAGTAGCAGACGTATAGTACACGCACACACGCATATATAGACACACACACAGCCACACTCACACACACACTAGTATACAGAGTCTCATAGAGGAATAAAGGGAACATGAGCTGCCATATCACATTTCCCGCTCGGCCTTAACAGCGAGCCTGTCGAGATAAAAGGACTCTCTTCAATCACTTACTACTGCTGCTACTGCTGCTGTAGTAGCCACTGACTTCATGAGTCTACAAATGGTATTCTTCCAGGCCAAGAGAACCATGGATTTTTTATGGACCAAATCCAGGAATCCAAAATCAACCGTGGGGAAAAGAACTCTTCTATTTCCATCAAATACGTGTAAAGGAATATGGGAGACCAGACAAAACAGTGTGTTTTGATTTGTTCCAAACTACTTATATAACATTACAATAGGAGGATGTGCAACCCAAAAACTGAAAGGTGGAATACATTGCTTATAGTATTTATGACTGCTACGACTTCAACAACAAACTGCAGTATTTTCTGGTGTAATTGGTAAAACGTGTAGCATCAATTTGTTTACCTAACTATTCCACTGCCTATCCCTTGGTAGCGGTCTGCAGTTACAGATGCCACACTGGACTATAGGCCCCAGACAAAAGCCTACAGTGAAGCGTGGAGATAAGGGACTCATTACATTGGAGTGTCAACGTATCAATCATCTCTGCGGCGTTCATGCATTCACCATCAAATTATGCTAATCCTAATTACTTGTGGGGAAATTACCATTCTTTATCTGCTAACGGTCGGGATTGTTCGGGGTTTCCTACACACTATATGGGACGCCATTTTTCCTCGGTATATTTCCATTTTTCACATTCTCATATTCAACACTAATGATCCCATTTTCTCCGCATACAATGGAATAATAATGCCCTAAGTATGAATAATGAATCAACGACAAGTCACGGAGCATTACAATGGCGTCCGGGGCAAACAGCCTAATTGTTTACGTCCTTGCGAGTCACCAAGTGCAGTTTCAGATATGGGCTTGCACACAGCTGATTAATATCCTCAGTTACATGTATGTTAATAATCCCTATACGCTGCATGTAAAACAGTAATTATGTTTAATAGCTGAGATCGATGGACCACTTCATACATATAAATATGCAGAACAATGCTATAATGTGGTTGGTGTGATTCATGCCACAGCTGTGTTACAACATCTCGTCTCGTACTTAAGTAAGTGACGCAGTGACCTCTGCGTGCACTGATTCTGCAGATATGTGTGTGTAATGTTATATGGCATTCACATGGGGGCTGTTGAGTGCATTAAACCAACAAGGGATCATAATAACACAGAAGATGCAAATCGTCAGCCTCATCTGTTTGTGAGTGTTGATGGCTCAGCTCTCGGATGTGGTTTTCATGTCAACCTTCAGACTCTCAATGATGTAATTTAACCCTGATATATTGTACAGTATTGTACAATATATTGTATTGTACAGTATAATAGTATAACATTAACGTAGTAATAATGTAGTATACCAGTATAACATTTGTCTCCAGTGGGTTAGACTAATGAACGTCCTGCTCACTGGCCTCTCCAAACGAGTGTTAAGACAGCTGCAGTACATCCAGAACACTGCTGCTCAGGTCCTGACTAGAACCAGGAAGTACGAGCACATAAGTCCTGTGCTCAGGTCTCTGCACCGGCTCCTGTGGCTCAGAGAACAGACTTTAAAGCAGCTCTGCTTGTTACAAGTCTCTCCATGGCCCGGCACCAAAGTACATCTCCGACCTGTTAGTGCCATATGAACCATCTCACACTCTGAGGACTTCAGGGACCGGCCTCCTGCTGGTGCCCAGAGTCAGGACTAAGCATGGAGAATCAGAGTTTCAGTTTCATGCAGCTAAAACCTGGAACAGTCTTCCTTAAGATGTGAGACAGGCCTCTACTTTGACAATGTTTAAATCCAGGCTCAAAACGGTTCTGTTTAGCTGTGCATATGACTGAAAGGTTTTTATGCTGCTTCTCTTTTAATGTTCATTTTACAATGATTATTTGTGATTATTTATGTTTTGATTTGTTGTATTGTGATTTTAATGTCTTTTTTTTTCTGTAAAGCACTTTGAATTACTTTGTGTATGAATTATGCTATACAAATAAACTTGCCTTGCCATTAATGTGGTCATAATATAGTATAATAGTATAGAATGGTCATAATACACACTGATAGTTTTGCACTGTTGTTCACACACTGTATATTTTGTGTTTCAATTCAGTGTCTATTTGTCTGCATCTTATTTTGAATGCAGGCCCTTCTTTGATTTATCATAGTTTATATTTATTATTATTCATTGTTTTATGTCAGACCAATTGCTCAAACAAGTTCCTAGGTTGTGAGTTTTGTTCACTGAATGGAAATAAAACTTATTGGGATTCTGATACGGTCAAGACCTGCCTATTATGCAATCAGTTATGCAGCAAACTGTGTGCACATTGCTGTATAAAAATAAGAATTTTGCTTCAGCAACTTAACATACATTAGCTCGTCTGTTATGTAATGCATAGTGATTGTTCAATAGAAATAAAAGGCACGTTTAGTGCGAGTAATTTTAACATTACAAAAGATTGGCCAGGATATAAATTTGTTAGAAAATAAGCTTAACTTAAACCAGACATCATCATCATGTAAAATGGACTTTTTAGAGCTTTTAACCATGTTATAGTTGTTTCCCCTCAACATGTGCTCACCCAAAGTTGGATTTGGAGTGATTTGTGCATGTTCAGCATGTCTTGAAAATAAGCGATTAAAAATTGCTCAATCAATCCCCATTTTTCACCGCCACCGGCATACGCCCACTGCTCTCTGCTTACTTCGTTCTTCAATTTTATTGTCTTAATCGGTGATACACACAGGATTTGCCAGCGCTGTGTAGTAATCTTGGTACAAATGAAAAAAAAAAAATCCGCTGCTTCCTGTCGTACTCTGCAGCCATCCATCGCAGGTGCCGACTCTTTGTTATGATGACGTTTACGGCGATGTCAGCTCCCATTGAGCACTGCCGTTTTCAGCCTTGTTTCTTTTATTAAGTCATTTTAGATTAATATTACACTTTAAAATGTGTAAATTATAACATAATGATCCACGGGTGTCAGAGATTATAACTATATAGCAGGCGCAAACACAGTAGGTCTTCTTTAACCATTCAAGTCACGCAACGCAACTTGTTACTTCATAGAAATTCATTTAAATACCATATAGCACAGTGTGACTGCTCTGTTTTGCCTTGTGTGGAGGGAGGGGGAGGAGGAGGTAGTTTGGGGGGAGCCTGCGGTGAGCTATGCAAACACTATGAGGGGAGCACGGGGTTTTAAATAGCGAGATGGCATCCATGACTAACTGTGGTCCAGCCTAGACCGCCTCACTGGTCCCAGTCCAAGCCCAGAGGAGAGCACCCGAGCTGGGGCTGCATTCCTCATCCTCTCCCTGTCCGCCCGCATCACCACCAGCAGAAGCAGCAGCAGCAGACGGGTGATAAATGACGCGGCTTCCCTCCACTAAACTAAAGCGGAGGTCAGCGCACAAGGCCAAGACCTCCAACTTTTCTTGTTTGCGTGTGTAAATATGGGACTACGTGAGTAAACAGAGATGGCTCATAAATCTCTATTAGGTTAAAGATCCTAGAGGAACATCTGCAGTTCATTTAATTTTAATGTCGCATCCAAATGTTAGCTTAGGGCTGCGGGTCCTGGCCACACAACGACTGTCTATTACTGGGCTATTAACAACATTGGATTTCATAAGTCACAATGAGATGGACATGCACACACCACTGAGAGATCCACCAAGCAACACTATAATATTTTAAGTTGTTTTTAATTGCCCTATAAAAGACAAGGCCAAATGTGTCACGTTTTATTGTTTATTGAGTCTCACCACACTGTTAAAAATATCTATGGGAACTCAAATTTAGTAAATAATCTGCACTCTGTGTGTATTTGTTTTTTAGATATTACTGTGTAAGAAATGTATAATAGAGCATTCACACAAGGCCATCTTAAGGAACCATAGACTGTATATATAAATGGACGTAGCTAAACTGCTAGCCGCCGTGTTCCAAATAGGAAGTGACCATGGGCGTGATTCTGGCTCCAATTCACTTTCTATTGAAAATTGTCACCCCCCTCTCTGTAACTACTGCAGTGAGCCTTGTCATTTGGCCTTAAAATGTTCGTATTAACCCGCTCTACATGTTCGTGGTATTTTCATTTCGCTATTGTGTGACGGATCAGCTGCCTTCTTTCCCCGAGGTCACTCCAGCTAGCGTTAGCAACAGGTTTGATTGGCAGCGTTGCTAAGCACCAGCTCCGTGCTAAACCAGCGGTGCGGGCGGGAAGGGGCGTTACCTTGATCAGCCTCACTCTGGACTGGCTCTTTGGTTGCTATGATACTCTCGGTCCAAATATTGAACTCGGCTCCAAATTTGCCGCTATAACTGCTCTAACCCCGATGAACGCTATGGGTGACGTCACACTCCATTAGTCCACTTCTTTATACAGTCTATGAAAGGAGCGTATGTGAATGAAGCTGACAAATAAAAGTATTCATTTAGAGAATTTAGAAATGTACAAACATGCAAGTAAACATAGGCCTGTCACGATAATTACAATATTATTGTTCAGTAAATGAAAGCTGGAACAATATATTTAAGGGCTTAATATTATTATAATATTAATTGTGTGTACAATTTCTTTGTAAACGTGAGGAGGTTTGGGGTATTTTTGTTGTAATACAATAAGATTTGAGCTATAGAAGGTTGAATAACTTCTATGGCTAATTATTAATTAATTCTGCCATTTATGTGTTGCCTTTTAGTGATACTGTCTATTTAAAAATGGTTTACTAAGATTATCCTGCTTTATGTCAGTGGCATAAAATAGTTTCAATATTATCGTTTATCGCAATATTCGTCTGTAGCAATATATCTGCTTCAAAATGTGTTATAGTGACTAGGCCTGTCACAGTAACACATTTTGAAGTTCGATATATTGCTGAAGAAAATATAGACGATAAACGATAATACTGAAACTAATTTATGCCACTGACAAACTCTAAAATAGGATTTACCCCAAAAATCTATTCTGTATGTGCAGTATTTTTATTGAACATGAGAAATAAACAAATGAAATTAACAAATACTAACCCCCAAAAATGATTGTTCCATCTGTCATATATTGAACGATAAGTCGATATAGTCATCATCGTGACAGGCCTAAGTAAACATTACAACATATTAAATAAATCCCACTCACAAAATGCTAAATATTCAAGACTTTACTTTTCAGTTGCAGGCTTCCACTGGAGAGCTAAGTACAATGCTTTCCAATGTATTCCCACACTGGTTTTCCTTAAGAGTCTACATACAAACTCTATCTCTCCTCACGCACACACTCTATGAACATCCCAGGAATAAAGAGCCCTTATTTATGCCCTGACTGTCATGGCTGCCGCGCGCTTCCCGACAACCCTCATTTGTTGTGAAATAACTCTGGTGGAGGCTTCTTTTTATATTAGACACTGGTGTGGAGATAGCAGAACAGGCAATTAACTTATCAACCCTGCTACACGGATTTATGAGTGCAGCGTTGGTCTGGGCCGGAGCAGTCGCCTCTTGGCCGTATTGTATTTCTTGTCATCCTGGCTGCAGGTGGAGGAGCGTCCTTGTCACAGAGCTGCAGAGGGGTGTGCCGGGGCGTCGTGCCAGGGCTCCGGGCCAGAAGCAGCTCATTGTGCACAAGACAAACTGAACACAAGACAGAAAAAAGCCATTCCTTATCCAATATCGCTCTGAGTATTATAAACGAGCTCCGGCTACAGCACTGCATATTAGAGCGAGAAATAATGGCTGTTCGTAAAAAAGAAAACTTGGCATTTAAATTGGTCCACTATAAGATGACATATAGGGAATATTGAAGAAATGTACAATATGCAGCGTTAACATTATGACCATAGACTAGAGAGGCAGATACAACAGAGTACAAATCACTACACTGGATTTGACCATAGGTGGAACATACACTATGGGCAGATGTTGGGGAGCAATTCATTCAAAGGTCAAGAGCATAGACTGTATAAGGAGTGGACTAAGCGAGTGTGATGTCACCCATAGCGTTCGGCTCCAGTCAAATGAAGCTCATCGAGGCTAGTGGTTATAGGAGGGAATTTGGATCAGAGCTCCATATTTGGAATTCCGACCACGTGTGTCATAGCAACCAAAGAGCCAATCTGGAACGAGGCTGTTGAAGTTAATGGCCCTTCCCGCCCTGGTTTAGCACGTAGCGGGCGCTTAGCAACGCTGTCAATCAACCTGTTGCTAACGCTAGTGGGAGCGACCTGAGGGAAAAAAGGCGCCTGATTTGTCTGTCATTAATGTTCATATCTCGATTTATGGACACAATAGTGAAAAAAAAAAGCCAGGATCATGTAGAGCGGGTTAATATGAACATAAGACCAAAATGACGAGCCTGACAGCAGCAGTTACAGTTTTTTCAATAGAAAGTGAATGGCACCAGAGTCCATGGAGCCGGAAGCACAGCCTATAATCACTTCCTATTTGGAACGCGGCGGTTAACAGGTTAGCTATGTCCATTTATATATGAAGTGTATGGTCAAGAGTAAAAATTTGCAACTCATAGCGGCTAACCTATAAAGTACCCTTTTGGTCTTCCTGTATCTTAGCACTTGAGCTTTGTGCACAAATGTGAAGTGTGTTATAAATAAAATGCATTATTATTATTATCTTGACTGGCAGCTCTAACTCCTGCTCATGCCCTTATATTCCTCCATAAGCCGGACTTTGTGACTAAATCTTCAAATCATATACCATAAGACATCGCCGTATCCATATCTGGTGGAATTTGTGATATAGTGAAAAATATACAAGACTAAAAGACAGACTTTTGGTAAGCAGAAAGACAGCAGGTATTCAGAAACTTTTCACATCATGAACCCCAAAATAACTATGGAAATAAACCCACAAATAAATTAAATGTAATTATTTTTGTGGTTAAAAACCGCAAAACATAAACAGCACCAAGTATGCATTTCGGTGTCTTGAAAGGTGCTATGTAAACACTGTAATGGTAAAAGCCAAAAGTTTAATCTGTCAACTGGACAAAAAGTTGTAGGAGTGAAGACATGTCGCTGCTCATCCAAGCCGCTTCCTCAGTTCTGGGGAAATAAACACTGTAATGGTCTGATATTTTATGTTTAGTTCAGAGTTGACACCTTTTGTTGTTCTTAACTTAGTTGATGTTGTTAATGTAACTGCTTTTGTATGTGACACTGGCTCTGGGATTTGAGACTGCTGTTGTTTTGCTCTTGTTTTGGCGGTGGTTACGGCCTACAGTAGCCCTTGTATTCAGAAAACAAAACAACCAGAAGAAATTGAGTGTGTTTTCTTACACCAGAACGCCACATTATCCCACTTCTGACAGTGACGTAGTGCGCTGGGTCAGGAACCACGCCAAATTTCTTTTGGTTGGTCTTTAGGCCGTAGCCCACACCAGAGCAAAACAATAACAATCTCAACTCACTAAAGCCAGTCTCCAAAACCTGACCAGTAACTGACAAACAGAACCTTCACATTAACTTGTCGGCACAGCAACCAAGTCTCACATACAAAAGCGGTTACATCAACAACACAACGAGTTACAAAAACAACAAAAGGTGTCAACTCTGAACTAAACGCAAAATATCAGATCATACAACATATTCAAAACAGTGTTAGTATGTTTTTTATTAAATTACCTCTTGACCCCTGACTCAGAATACATTTAAACTGCTATAAAACCCACCTTTGTTCTAATCCATCGTGTGCGTTCCTTCTTTAAACTGACTGGTTGATTGCCTTACACTCCCATTGCAGCGGCAGTATCGCAAACATATGGCTCGCTCCACATTTTCAGCTCTGAACTCAGCACGGCAGTTAAGGCACTGTTTAAATGGTGTGCTTTTCATAGAAGAGAAGCCCTTCAGTTATGTTCCTATTCACACTGGGGTATTTGAATATACCCATTAAAAAATTATATCCAAGAAAGTTGAGTTTTTGCAGACCTTGCTTCTAGCGTTACCTCTTAGCACTCAGGGAATACAAGATTATCTTTTTTGCATTTTTGAACTTGGGAGGGCTTTGAAAAACATTTGGAGATTTAAACAGGCAGATAATTTTGTCAAGACTAGTAGCGAGAAAGCGAGCGGCGATATGGTATTTGTAAGTGGATCATTGCTAAGCTGGCAGTGGCTATGTGGGCTTGTAATCTCAAAGTCAAATGTGTTTGGAGTTAAGGGCTCTCCAGAAAGGGTTTGAGACCTGAAGGGTGTTAATTACTTGTCAAGAGGTTGTTAAAACGACACCCGCGGCATCAGGCACTCGGAGAAGACACATGCCCAAGTGAGAATGGATATTAACTGTGTACGGCTAACCGCTCGTCAAGTCAACACTGACCAGCAATTTAAAATAATTATGCAGTGTTTGATGGGTAACGCAACTGCTTTAATCAGATTTTAACAGCTATGTTTTTAGCTTAATTAACGAACGTGAAGACTGCACATTTGTGGACATGATACTTAAGGCACGATTTTAATGGAATAAATCAAATTGACCTCACAAAATGCATGTTAGAGTAAATAGGAGTCTTGACAAACATTTGGCAGTTGTAAATAGTAGCATGGTTACGGACAGGGGGTAGGTGAAAACTACTACTTTTCAAACCAATGGCACCTCGAATGCAAGACAAGGGTTGTACTTGTACTTTTAGATCCTCCAACCTGGCCAAACCCTTGAAGTTACGCGTCTGTCAAGTCCCCATGTTGCAGTACAAGAAAAAGCATCGCTCCCGCCCACGACTCACAGCCAATATGTTGGAATGTCACTGGTAACAGAGCTGGAAAGATAACCATCATGCACTTCTTATAGTAAGGATTTATTGCAGTTGCTTGAATTCACATAAACTCAGAATAGAAAATCTTTAATGTTTACTTTGCTTGTTCCTTATACGTGACACTGCAGCATTACATAACTTCAGGTCCGGTGTCAGGCCTGAAATCAATGCCTACAAAAGATTTCTACAGGGAAGTCTAATCAAAGAGACATTATCGTTTTTTTCAGTTTTGGCCACCTGCACAAACACCCCATATATAATTTCTACCACACTCCCTCTGATGCTCGTACGCTTTTCCAGCTTATAACACATGAACTTTGAGAACAAACTGTTCACTTTCTGCCTAATATATGCCACCCACTAACAGGTGCCAGAAGAGTTTTCAAGTTCTTATGCTTGATTGATTTATATTTACATAGATTCAACTTTTTAAATGTGACTGTATTATAACTATTCACTTTATTATTATGCAATTGAACCTAGAGTGACCAAGTAACTTCTCTTGTGGGTGTATCACGTAACTTTTCTGGTAGATGGTTGAGCTACTGTTGCTTTGCCTGGAATGTTCCACTGCATGGCTTTAAACCTGCTCCATGGAAACAAGTAAGAATGAGGACCGGCCTCCTGCTGGTGCCCAGAGTCTAAACTAACTAAACTAACTAAACTAAACATGAGGAATCAGCGTTTCAGTTTTATGCAGTTAAAACCTGGAAGAGTCTTCCTGAAGATGTGAGACAGGCCTCTACTTTGACAATGTTTAAATCCAGGCTCAAAACGGTTCTGTTTAGCTGTGCATATGACTGAAAGGTCTTTTTTATTCTGTAAAGCACTTTGAATTACTTTGTGTACGAATTGTGCTATAGAAATAAACTTGCCTTGCCTAATGCCAGACACTGTGGAACATTCCAGGTAAAGTGATAACATCTCCATGGAGACAAGCAGGTAGCGCACCTGTAAGTCACAACCTTATCGGTGAAAACAGGGCCCCTCTGAATATTGAGTAAACCCCTACAGAAATATTCCAAGTGTAGATAAAGTGTCCTATTGCTCTGAAAAGGCATTTATAGATATTTCTGTGCATCTGTTCCCCATTCATGAGGAACTACACAACCGCCCCCAGCGAAACTATTCTCTTCATTGCGTTTATGATTTATGTCTTCCTTAACTAATCAAGGGCACGATCATTAGTCAGGGGATGTGCAGGGGCCAAGGCTGCGGAGGGTCAGCGGAGGGCTGTATATGTTATTGTGGATCTCCGGTCGGGCTCTGGGTGAGGGCAGAGATAAGGGATGACTGCTGCTACGCCTCCTCACCTTCCAACTGCGGCCTCTGGGGCATTTGTCAGCACACTATGGGCCGGAGTGCATTATGAAGTGAACTTAGATAGTGTCTGTAAAGGATAATAGAGCAGAGAGATACACAGGCCTTTATACAAGAGGTTTGATGGAGGCCAGCGCTCCTCAAATGACATATGGTCTTGGCTTGGTCTTGGCATAGTTCTACACATGGCTTCGCTCTGGTTTGATCCTTGGTTATTCGTGATTTGGTCAAGATTTAGAAATTTATAGCTCAGGGATAAACTTTTGGCTTGCATAATTTTGGAAAAAGCCATTAGATTTACAGAAGAATACAGTTATAGTGCACATTTTAAACAAATTAAAGTGCATTAACATTTGAGAAAAGACTGAGATATGAACTGCTAAACTATTACAAGAATACCATCCTTTTCTGAATGTGCTTGTACAGCTCTAAACTACACACTTGGTGGCTTGTAACATAAGAGAGGATATTTTGTTGATAATCCTCATTATATCTCCAGAATGTGCGGAAAAAAACGACTTATCAACAGGGGAGTCGACGGGGGGGGGGGCAAAGGGGTCTGTTGTCCCGGGCCCCAGGGTGTTAGGGGCCCAGAACTGGACCCTCTTCCTATTAGTTTGTATTATAGAGTGAGACTTATTGCCCCGGGCCCCCAAATTTTAGTCAACGGCCCTGCTTATCCATAATAGTCTCTGCTAAATCGTAGTTGTTTTCATTGATAACAAAGTACAATACTATAACAGTTGTTTAAACATGGAACTTATTCGTAACATTAAAAGTATAATACATTTTTAAACTGTCAGCAACTTCAATAATTATCGTGATATAGTTGTTAATTGCAATTATTTTGGCCATGATAATCGTCACACAAAATTTTGTCTTTGGTCATACCTGGTTTAGAACTGGTGAAATTCAAATTGGTGCTTGGCAAAAAGTGAAAGATTATGTAAAATCTGCTGAGCGTAAACGCCATTCTGATCAAACTGTCACGTTTTATTTTTATCCTTTTGAGCCTGTTCCTGCCCATATTTGAAAAAGGTTGGCGCCAAAACGCTCATTACTTTTTTATATGAAATATTAAAAATGAATGTGTATTTTGGCAGACAATCTTTATATTCTGGTGGGAATAAGAAATGTTTTGCCATTAACTGAATCCACTTACATTTTATAGTGCACTGCAGTTATTCATAATTAAAGCTTTCATACAGGCACAGAGAGAAACAGCCAAGGAAGTAGATATGGTACAAAGGGTCATGGAATGCAGAGCTGATAGCTGTGCTCATATTTACAAGAACTTGGCCAATCAGACGCAGCGCTGGTGAGGAGCCAAGACGGAACTCACTGGAACAGCCACAGCGCGCACGGGGCAATGTTGAGAAAAGACATTTGGTTTGCGGACAGCATTAGGGTCGAGAGTGCTAACAAAGCCTGCTCTTGTCCATCATTTTGCTTGGCGTCCAATTCGCTGTGATTATTCCTCAGCTTTTGCTAATTAGACTCATTAATACTCAACACAAGCAGCTAGCGACACATGCTATCTCGCCCGCTCTCCGTCTGCCATTCTTGTGTCTTGTAGGAGGGAACAGAAGCATTGGAAAAGGTCTGCTGTTGGCCGCTCTTCGGTCCAGATCCTCATCTGCACATAATTCACTTTCAAAGGGCAGAGGGGCGGTGCACAGAATCCTTAATTGCACCGCATCGTGTACAACATAGACAAATGTTTATATCTCAGCCCTCTAATGAGAAACCAATAGTGGAAGTAAAAAAGCACTTCTTCTCTTACCCAATTTTCTCTCTTTCTTCTCTACCTCGTGCCAGAGTGGAAGGTTTGGTCCTGGTCCTAGGTTTTGGATCAGAATTAGTCCTGGTTTAGTCCTGGTTTAGTCCTGGTTTATATCTGGTTTAGTCTTGGTTGAGTCCCGGTTGAGTCTTGGCTTAGTCCTGGTTTAGTCCTGGTTGAGTCCTGGCTTAGTCCTGGTTTAGTCCTGATTTAGTCCTGGTTTAGTCCTGGTTTAGTCCTGATTTAGTCCTGATTTATTCCTGATTTATTCCTGGTTTAGTCCTGATTTAGTCCTGATTTATTCCTGATTTATTCCTGGTTTAGTCCTGATTTAGTCCTGATTTATTCCTGATTTATTCCTGGTTTAGTCCTGATTTAGTCCTGATTTATTCCTAGTTTAGTCCTGGTTTAGTTCTGGTTTAGTCTTGGTTGAGTCCTGGTTGAGTCCTGGTCAAATCCTGTTTGAGTCCTGGCTTAGTCCTGGTTTAGTCCTGGATTATTCCTGATTTAGTCTCGTTTGAGTCCTGGTTGAGTCCTGGTTTACTACTGGCTTAATCCTGGTTTAGTCCTGGCTAAATCCAGGTTTAGGTCTGGTTTATTCAATCCTAGATTTAAAATTCCTCTTGGATTTCTTTTTTCAGTTCCTGCATTCCAGCTGTCATATCAGAAAGTATGTTGGTAGTTAAAAATACTGTAGTGAAGATAAAGATCTGGAATTAAAATCCTGACAAAACAGTAACATAAGAACTGCACTTTTAATAAAACATGTACAAAAGTCTAAATTCATAGTGAACAAATAGTTTACCAAGAATGCTTCAGGCGTAAGTACGTAATACTATTTTTCAGAAATGCTTCCCCAGATTCTGAGTAAGATTTCGGAGACTGATGGTTTTCCAGTTAAAATGTGCACTTTACAACTTTGGAACAGACCAACGGGACATGGACATCCTGCTTGGTTTTTCCCGTATTTAGTCGCTCCAATTTCTGTTGAAAATGAGAGAACAAGTTTCTGAAAAGTCAAATAATTTCTTAGTTGGTGCTTGACAGTCTTTTTAAACTTGGATCTTGCAGAATGCCCGATAAGCCAGAAGCAGCCAAGTGGTACCATTTGCCCACATTTGACAGCAGTTAGGGGTATTTTACTTTAACTCCATCCTAGTTACACTTGACACATACTCGATCTCGTATGGACGTGCCTTTAATCACTGCGATTAAATAATTGGGTACTTCAAAGATCGTCTAAATTGGTTTTGGACAAATGAAGCATGCGTTACATCAAGTCACCCACAAAATGGCGCAGGAGCCGCTGTAATTCTTTCAAGATGCAGCTTCAAAGTGGGGCCCTCGTGTGTTAGAAGCCAATACAAGTGTTTTAAGTGGGACTAAACACCAAATCAACTTTTTTTTTTTTGTTTTGCTACTAAACTGTGTACATGGTGTTTTAATAGTGTTGCCTACTGCTCCTAGTTCTTTTTTTTTTTTTTTTTTTTTGCAATTTTAGTGCAAACTTAAAGGCTCATATTATGCATTTTCTGATCTATGTTATAATGTTGTTTCCTCATCAAAAACATACCTGGAGTTGTGTTTTATTTAAACATCCTGCATATTTAGGTTGAATTCTTCTTAAACAGAAAAGACTCCACCTTATGATGTCATATTGTGATACAGGAAGCGCTCCACTGTGTTTTTAAAATCCATACACCTTCGCTAGAATCATTTGGATGATTCCAGCCCTGGATTTGCCAATCTCTACTGAACTAAAGGTAAACGGTAGCTGTTAAATTGAAAACTACCGCTTGATGACATCACAAAGTGGAACAGAGCATTTTGAGTTTGGGAGATGTCGACAGATTAATAATGCAGCGTTACTCAAGCACGTGTGAATGAAACAAAACACAACTCTAGGTATGTTTGTGATGAGGTAACAACATTCTAACATGACTTAAAGCTCACAAGAGTCAGTTTTGAATAGTATAGGACCTTTAAACGGCAGCTTTCTGGTCAAAAACAGTCTCCTCTGGCTGCTGTAATTTCAGGAGCTCTGTGACATCCCATTGTACTTCTCTAATTAAAGCCTAGTGTTTCTGATTAACAAACACTGAAGTTTAAAGTGTGGATACCTGTTAGGCCAATCACACTGTTCCTTTTAGACCCAGACCCCGCTCCTCCCGCCCCCCTTTAATCCTACAGGCAATGCCCAGTTTACCAACTCTCTTTGAAATGTGGCTGTGGGCAGAGTTTAGGAGTTTAGTCCCACTTTAATGCATGTTACAAGACCAGAGAGCAAACAAACACCAGCTCGGTCACAGTTAGGGGAATATCTCCTCATCTGTCCCCAACAATGCACTGCGGTGGGGCGTCAACACAGCTCCAGTTGATCTGGAGCAGGAGCCTTATCTGCCGGCGGTAATGGAGGAAGTTCACATTTAAAAGAGTCCTGAGGTCATTTCCTGTGCCGCAGGCTCTGGCAGTACAAATAAAACCAAAGCATTCTCAGCCCTGCCTTATTTCAAATGCTGTTGCTGCTGTTTAAGAGGCTCTGCTGGGCAAGAATGGGAAATGAGCATCTTTTTCGGGCTCACAAAAGATGCCTCCGTGTTGCCATCTTCGATTTTCTTTTCTAAGTATAATGTGAATTCTGAAAGCTGAAAGTTTGACCAACCCAGTTCTGGCAGATCATTTACTGAGCTAACCATCACATCAGTAAAATCACTTAAGCTTTTAAACCTTTAAACTTCTAATAAATGGGATGCCTTAAACATAACACAATACTTGGGACTTTCTTAGTGATAGAGATCCAGCATTTTATAACTTAATCCTCACCGTGTGCGGGACAGTATTATGTGCCAACAAGGACATCCTTCACTTGCCACAAGTTGTGTTTCAATATACTGTAAATAGTAAACTACTCTGGAAGCAAAGAGTAAAAATAGGTTGCTAGGTAAAAATAGGTCAATTAAGACCAGCATTTGAACCTCATACAACCAGGGATGCTAGGGAAGTTTTTAGGAGCACTTTAGGGAACTTTCTTGAGTCAGAATTTTGGGCATGATTTCAAATTTGTTTTTACATTTTTAGGCCATCCAATTGCCCCATTTCTTATTTTAAATAGTTGAGCTCCAGTTAGGTTTAAACTTTGAGCACGACAACTCTGCATTTTAACATCAATATCAGCTTATTTATTCATAACAATTTAAGGGTAAAAACTGTGTGGTGGCATTGTGGTTGTTGCTGTAACTAAGGATAGACCTTGTATTTTGTACATTAAGCACATTGTACCTACACTGTACCCCATATTAATATTTTGGCTTTACCCGTCATGCTGACACCCGATATCAACCAACACCAGTGTCAGAGACTGAAAACATACTAAACTTCTAACAAAATGGATCGCGTTATGTAACTGTTAATCATTCTGCAACTAACTACTGAACAGCTTTGAAAGTTAAGGATTTATGAGACTTTCTGGGCCAACATCAGCCAGCAAATAGTCTTAGGCCCAACCAGGATAATAGCTGCTAAACCATGGACTGCTATGCCTGTGTAATCCCTCAGTCGTCCAGGTATGATCCATAGCAAAAGACAAATTTTATTCTGTCAAATGGACAAAAGCTTTAGAGTGAAGACATCCAAGCGTCTTCTTCAGTTCTGGTCCAATTGCTG